>CM067306.1:53894833-53947958 GCA_034231615.1 Meghimatium bilineatum
TCATCACGAGCCTAAAGTAGTTTCATTTGATAATCCAATGCTTGTATAGAAGTAGTTAAAATATCTGGTGGTGTATATGTAGTTTTATGGGTCAGCTTTTCAAACACCTGGAGTTTAATTAGCATCATATTTTTATGTGTGGTTACATCAGTGAGATGGCGATTATCATGGTTATAGCTGGGGTTGTTGTTGAGGTTGATGAGACAACACCTATTGGTGGGATAACTTTTATTGATGGTCGCTATCTAATCCACACAATACTAGAATGGTTACTATCGCCATGTCTCCGGCGTATGTGATGTCTTAATGTTGAGCGGCTGTATAGATACAGGTACATAGTCCACAGGGATGTTGTCTTTTTGTGTGCACATTCGTCATATGGGTTCTTAGCGTGAAGTGTCTGGTAAAACATCTATCATAAGTTTGCATACATGAGGTGTGGTACCAATCTTTTGTAGGTAAACAAACCAATTAAGACAAAAACACAAACGACGGGCACTATATACTACAATTTATAGACATATCAGTTGTAGGTTTTGGTATTTTTTAAGCTTTCATGTCATATCAATACACTTTTCACGACATACAATTATACAACACTTAGTACAACACACCAAAACGAATTAAAATACTACACTATAATAGAGGTGTGTTATCTTGTATTGTATATGACCAGGTTTAACCTGGAACTGACTCGCCCTTAACCTTGTTCGAGCTGGAAGGCTCTGGTATTCTTGAGCTGTGGACAATTTTGAACCTCTATATTGTGAAGTTTAGATGGTTTTCCTGCTCTGTGGATAACTATGTTCTGGCATAAGCTGGTATTCTTGACCTGTGAATGACGGCTTTGAACTGTGGATAATTTTGAACCTCTGTAGTTTACAGAAGGTTCTTTGTAACAAGACAACGCATATAATACAACGAAACAGACAATACACATAGACAAATATAACAATACCAGATAAAAACCGAACTAGAAAAAATGTGACAGTCATATTGTTTCAGAGAAATAAAACATGTTTTATTTATAATTCGCGTACATTTCTCAAAATAAATAAGAAAAAAGTGTTCATGGTATAATTGACTGTTCATAAAAAGGAGCCACAGTTGTTTGTAGTATTCATCTCTGGTTGGCTTCTTCTTTTTCTGTTTTGGTTGGTTGTGGTTAGCTTCATGCGTCTCAGGTACATAGGTGGGTTCGTAGTTGGGCGTGAGATACATCTCTAGATTACTAAAATACTGTTCTGTGGTTGTAGACATTTCGTTGGTTGTGGAGGTGCCGGTGTTTGAAGCACCATATGTGTTTGAAACTGGCGCAGTTGAATCGGACTTTGTGAGAAAATCACAGCAAACTCTATCAAACTCTTTCAGAATAACATCTCCTAGGTCGATGAGGTCTACAAAGTCTTGTCGACTCATCGTGATCCCTTTTCTAGTTGGATACTTTAGGTTTGTATCACCACGGTAACGACGAATCTGGATACATGGTTTCTTGAATGACGATACAGCTACGGCGTTAACACCAACCCCCGAAGGTTTTATGATATCATTGGTTCTGACAAAATATGTCACTGAAGAAGTCATCTTCTTGACTCTTGAAACAACAGTGCGTGTACTAAACTGGTAGTGTGATGTGAGGTTTTAGAACAAGTCTTATAGCATCTTATTTATACAGATGTACACTCCTAGGAGTCCAGGTCACACCACGCACGCGAGCCAGTCCGCGGCGGCGAATCGACTGGCAAAATCTGGTACGTGACTCATGGTTGACCCCACGCAAACATGAACTTTTCACATAGGTCACAGGTGCTGACAGACCTGATTTATAGCGGTAGTCTGACAAGGCCGATGTTAAGAGTTCAAGAAGAGAGATGTCGTTTGAGGTTGAATATTTTTCCATGTCTCATATTTATTTTTAAAAACTTATTTAATTGTTCTATTATATATATATATATATGAATTTGTCCATGTGTTAATAAATAAAGTATGTATTATATATGAAAAGCCTATGGTTGTGTAGTTTTCTTGTTTTTTTTTGACTGTGTTGTGTTAAACTGTGATGTATTAAAAATGTGTTGTGTTTAGTGTCTTGTATTATTGCACACACCTCATGAAAATATTTTTCTCATGCTTAGGCGAGCAGGGGATATCAGTCGGGATATTGACAGGGTTATTAACAGGGAGTTTCATCAACGGATCTTTACAGTGGATTTCAGCAGCGGGTGTCATATTGGGATATCAACAGCGGATCTTGACAGGGGATATCAGCAACGGATCTTGACAGTGGATATCTCTGCACGGGGTATTAGCACGGGGTATCAGCACAGGATATCAGCACGGGTTATCAACACGGGATATTGACAGGATCTATGTATGACAAGTGTTAGTATTGTATATTTTACGAATAGTGATAAACGGTGACGTTTCATAAACAGAAGCTTGTTAAAATGATGTATAAAGTTAGTGAGAAGTGTTAGCATGTTTTTATTTCCATATGGTGTAATAATTTATGAAACGGATACAACGTGCTGTTTACCATATGGAAATAAGTTCATTGGCACCATGTATTGTGTCTAAATGTCGTGAAATGCGCAACTGTAGATATAGAAAATAAACAAATACTCTTTTATTACACCAAAAAGTGATATCACCAACTTGCATAAATGTGAAAACGTGATAAGTAATAAATTCCAAAAGATAAAACAGGCCAAAAGTTGTTAAGTTGTTACTGGTACCAAACTGAAAAATGGTATCGTATACTATCATAATATAGACGTCTGATAAAACAGACCAACACTCACTAATATCGAATTGTCTAATTACGGAAAGTAATGAGTGATGAAGGACCACGAAAAAACATGGTAAATGTGTTATGATGTTTGTGCAAAAGTACTGAACTTTAGTTTCAAATGGTATGATAATTTAGATAACTACTGATGAAACATAACAAAAATCACTACAATAGGTAAATGACGCAGCGCACAAATAAAAACATATCCAAATTTATTATATTGTTAGTGGAAACGTACTGAATACGGTTTCTTGTGGTATGATAACGTAGCAAAAAGCTATAGTTGTAAAAAAATGTTAAATGATACACTTACACAAATAAAACATGACAACATTTGTTATAATAATTGTGTAAAAGTACTGAAATATGGTTTCCTATGGTATGATAATTAGAAAACTGATAAAACATAACGAAAATCACTAAATACGGGTTGGTTAGTTGTAAAAATGTAAAAAAAACGTACATGAGGCAGTCGCACAAATACAAACATGATAAAATTTGGTATGATGTTACTGCAAAAATACTGAAATGTGTTTTCGTATGGTATGACACTTTAGGCAACTAATAAAACATATCGAAAATCAATGAAATCGGGTTGTCTAGTTGGGCAAAACATCAGAAGCGAGGAGTTCACACAAAAAAAATTTATAAATGAACTATCTGTTAGTGAGAAAAGGCTGAATGTGCATTCGTGCGACGTTTTAATTTAGCTAGCTGATAAAAGTAAGGTTTGTCATATAAAAATATGGTACTATAACATTTATTGATACATAAATGTTGCGAAATGCGCGATAGATGCATATGCTATATACATCCAAGAATATATGGATAATACTAGTAGTTCAGGTGCCTAGCGACCTGATGGTCCATAATGTGAGAACCACTAACAAACATTAACACTCTTGATCGGCGGGATTAACATTGCCATGGATAGGATTTTACAATGTGAGAACCACTTGAGTTTAAGCATAAAATACGGAGAATCATTGTCCAAAGGCACAGAAGACTGTTTGGAGAATAGTAGCTTTGTAGTGTCTATATGTCATGGGATTTACATTGTCATGAACAGGCTTTTACAATGTGAAAACCACTTGAATATAAACATTAAAGGAATGAGAATCATTGGCAAAAGGCACATAAGAATGTTTAGAGAATATTACCTTTTGTGGTGACTATAAGACATGGGTTTCACATTGTCATAGACATGTTTTTACAATGTGAGAACCACTTGACAATAAGCGTAAAATAATGAGCACCGTTGGCGAAAGGCACAGAAGTATGTGCGGCGAATATTAGCTTTTGTGGTGTCTATATGTCACGGATTGTACATTGTTATGGTCAGGGTTTTACAATGTGAGAACCACTTGAATATAAGCATAAAAGGAATGAGAATCATTGGCAAAAGGCACATAAGAATGTTTGGAGAATATTAGCTTTTGTGGTGACTATATCACATGGGTTTCCCATTGTCATAAGTCAGAATTTTACAATGTGAGAACAACTTGACAATAAGCATAAAATAATGAGAACCTTTGGTCAAAGATACAGAAGAATGTTTGGAGAATATTATTTGTGTGTGTGTCTATATAGCACGGGTTACATTGTCATGGTCAGGATTTTACAATGTGAGATCTAAATATTACTATCTGGTCATAAAACTTCACACGACCAGAACCTCATTATCACTTTCACTGTGACGCCTGCGGAGTACAATGGGTGCGATTACGCCTGATAAACATTTAACACCTGCTCGGGCTGTCTTGGTCTGTCCGTTTTTATCAAGTCCTTACTCATTACTCACGGTCACCATTGACACTTGGGTATAACGACTGGTGAGCGTACGCTGATAAGGGATTGGCACCTGTTCTGGCTCTTTTGGCCAGTACGTTTTTATCAACGGAGTAAATCTGAATGTGTTAATTTTAACTTTTGTGTTTTGCACTTAATAAAGTGCATAAAGTAGGTGTATTTATATTAATATAACACAAAATGCATAAGAAAAGAAGTGTTTATTAAAAGCAGATACTTATCATTATATATGTATATATATATATATATATATATATATATATATATATATATATATATATATATATATATATATATATATATTATATATATATATATATATATATATATATATATATATATTAAGACATTCACTTTATCAGTGTCAGTTGATAACGCCTGGCAGGTTTTGACAAGGGTTGGTAACATTTCGTTCTCTTGTAAACATGTAGCGGAAATAATAGCAACAATGATAAGACTAATTTATATGGTTAACACATGCCTGGACACGCACCCCACCACTTTCCCGTTGTCGCTCTGGTTTGAACCATAGCTAAATAGCACAGTGGAAATTTTTCAGCGAAAAAACCGCAATGTAATGGCCTCGCCCCCATGATCCGCGCCCCCGTCGTCCGCCACCCACATGGTGTGGGTTCTGCTCGGGACAGGGTAGGGTATCTCACGCACTGAGCGGAAGCCCTATTGATGATTCGTCAGTCTACTGTGTTGCTGAGCATGCTGTGCAGCAGAGCAATACTTTCTTCTTTGAGCTATGTAAATGCTGAGCAGGTACTCCTCAGATCATGTGCCTAATACTACTGTCGTATTATATTGGTGTGAAACTACATTTGTTGAACAACATTAACTGGAATTTTCTTTAATTGTGTTCATAGAGTACCAGTGTAGCAAAAGTTGGGAATACAATTTTTATAATAGCATGTGTTATTGGTATGACTCCAGAACGTCTTCATGGTCGGACGCAAAGGTAACTATATTTCTCTGAATAATTAAACTCGTAGATAAGAATTATAAAGCTGACACATTCGATATGCTGCTAGAAAATGTGCACGTTTGAAACAATATTCTGAATATAATTTCTAGAATAGTGTTTTAGATATCATATTCCTGATTCTTTCTTGATTATTGAATAGACACTAATTTCACATCACGCCCTGCATTCCGATAAGTGTTGCGTCCTCCGTTCCAGCAGCCATCCTAGTGTATCATGATCTTTGGAATTAAAAAAAATATTTTTCCTTCCTCACCTCTAGATACTCCCATTTCTGATATTCCCTGTATGTGTACGTTCTCAGCCCTATTGATGTCATCTTCATCTTGAAATAAAGTTTTTACTGCCTTGATCAAGTCTGCTTTATCTCTTCTCAGCATTATGCTGTCTATCGCGGCATTACCTGCCAATAAGTCGGCTCTCTCGTTTCCTCTGACCCCAGCATGACCAGGGTAGTATATCCATGTAATGCTCTGGACAACGAGTTGCTCAACAAGTCTCACCATTATTTTCTCGGCGTGTACATTTTTTCATACTTTGAAAGTCTGTGAGTATTACCGAGTGTGTTGATGTATCAGTTATCAACCAATTAAGTTCTGCTGTAACTCCCTTTGTCTTCATCCTCATGCTAGATGTGACAATAGAATATGTTGAAGATTTCTCAACCAACTTCACGCCTCTTCTGTAGGAAAACAGAAAAACCAACCACTTGTATTAGTTTTTCTGTTAACTGAGGCATCTGTGTGTATATTTATGTCTTATGTGTTCGAGTGTAGCTGGCGAATTCACGCACTGGAACCTGGGCCCTGACACCAACCCTCTTTCGATTTGCTTTATCTGATAGTATTATTTCTTTAGTCAGTGATTTCTTTTCAGTGTCTACCTCCACCCATTCCCTGTCCTTTCCTATTTCTTCAAATTCACATACTCTTCGCAGTGTGTCTTCATCCTCTGTCACCCATGATATGCCACGATTGATTGATTTTCCCTTTGACTCATCTAGACGTTGGTGTAACGGGTGGTGATTGTATTCTATCACCTTAAGGTACGACCTAACTTGTGCTACATGATGACGCACTCTAATGCTTGGGATATAAAGCAGAAATCTCATATCAGTGATTGGTGCATCTCTAGTACACCCCAGTCCCGCTCTCATTGTCTCATTTTGGACATTTACCAATCTCTGGACGTTGACAATGTTAGTAGGCCGAGGCGATAATCTATGACAGATATTATCATAACTTACAGTAGCAGAAAAAATACCCAATGCTGCTTATCGAAGTTCGACATAGCCTTGATAAAACTGATCACTCTTTTAGCCTTGTGAATCATATTTATAATGTGTTTGTTAAATAAGAGACTTCTATCAAAGGTTATCCCAAAATATTTAAGGTCCTGTTTTATTTCAATGAGTCCATGCAACTGACAGTTGGCAGTGTATCCCTGACCAGATTATTATTTAAGGAGTACCAGACGACCATTGCTTTCGTGGGACTTATCACAGCGTTGTATGTTCTGCACCATATACCGCCAATTGATCCAGTCCACACACTGTACACTGTCAGCGATATCTGTTATATTACTGCCCATGTTGTATAGTAGGATATCATCATCGTATGTTAGAACTCGACAATTGCTTGGGGTTTGCAAATGTGCAATTTTCAACTTATACACATAAAACAGCACGGTGGACAAAAGAGATCCTTATGGCAGACCAGGTGCTATTGTTCTGATCTCAGACGTCCAGGATCCACAGCTCAGAGCAACGTTTCTGCAGATCATATCCAGCGTATGATCCAGGGATTGATATCACGTTTCGTTAGCATGTTGACAAGATGTGTGTAACTAACTCTATTTACACCTCTTCTATGTCTGTCACTGCAACTGCAGATTCTTTTTTATTCTGAAAACCTTCATAAACTTCATATGTAAGAACTGCTGCATTTCTGACTATTTCTTCTGGATCTATATGCACCTAGGTTATTAGAGAGAACGCCTTTGATATCTAGTTCCCTGGTTATGCGTTTATCAACAATTCTTTCCAGAATCTTACCGTACACATTCTCCAGTGTGATAATGCGATAACCTTTTATGTCCATAGAATCTTTGCCTGGTTTTGACACGGGTACAAGATAGTTATGTAGCCACTCTTCTAGTACTACTCCTGCTTTCAGACTTGCATAATAATCGTCTGTCATCTTAACTATCATATTCTCCCCAGTGTCCTTGCGTAAGCTGTACCTGACTCTATCCGGACCTGGAGTGCCATCGGATGCATTCTTAATAGCGAGTTGTACTTCTTCAATATCTGCAAGCTGATCTTCTTTGGCCCTAAAATCTGTGACGGATATCAGGGTATGCAGCAATTTCTTTGCGCTGATCTAAGTCACCCCGATTCGTTTGCTGAAGATATCTATCAAAGAAGTCTCTGCCTTTTATCTCATCTGATGTCAGTATCTGCCTTATGTCGTCCCTCACGCTTGTACTGGGTTTCGTTCCTGTTCTCCGCTTCATTGACCTATGTAGCTTCCAACACCTATGCAATGCGTTGTCCATAGTGACTTCCTCAGTACATTTTATCCAACATATTTTCTTTGCTACTTGGGCAACTTGTTTAAAACACTATTGTCTTCTTCGTTGCATTCTATGTCTCCCGTCTATCACTGAGTGTGATGTCTACATGTTTTCTATGTCTCCCGTCTATCACTGAGTGTGATGTCTACCTGTTTTCTATGTCTCCCGTCTATCACTGAGTGTGATGTCTACCTGTTTTCTATGTCTCCCGTCTATCACTGAGTGTGATGTCTACCTGTTTTCTATGTCTCCCGTCTATCACTGAGTGTGATGTCTACCTGTTTTCTATGTCTCCCGTCTATCACTGAGTGTGATGTCTACCTGTTTTCTATGTCTCCCGTCTATCACTGAGTGTGATGTCTACCTGTTTTCTAATACGTTGCCAATCTTTGATCGCTTGCTTTTAGTAGCATATAAACTCTAGAAATCCATATATGGTCTGTTTCTAATCTTGAGTGCAGATTCCAAACTCCACCACAGAATTTCTTGAATTTTTGTATATATATTCTAGATGTATAACAGCAATGAAATAATGAAAGAAAAAGTTGTCTGAAGGAATAATATAGAAACATGACAGAAAATCATGCATACATCAAAATGTTAACAGGGCCTATATATGATTACCGTAAGGAGGGGGCGTTTAACGTAAACATTTGTTTAAATCTTTCACGCATTAAATTACACTATTTGATGAGCAATTTTAATTCCCTTCTTGTTAGAAATCACTGAAGGAGTGGTTTTAAATAACAATTTGGCTAATTTCCAAGCACTAAAAGCCGTATTCAGAGTTGATAAGGGGAGAATGTGAACACCACAAACCCCTCCCTTATCCACGGTTCTGCGTGTTAATGGGAGTATTATGATAATATCTAGCATTACCAGGTATAGTGTATTCATATTATTAAATGTGAAGACGAAGACATAGTAGGCGGAATTTTCTGAAGATTCCATATGTGTACATGTCTTGTATTTGTAGATATTTGTTGTCATTATTAGTTTTGTAAGTAAATCAGTTTTCCGTGAACAGGCAATTGTTCAACATTTTCATACTTCTATATCCAGTAATCCATCATAATATTCATCTTGTTCTATATCCAGTAATCCATCATAATATTCATCTTGTTCTATGTCCAGTAATCCATCATAATATTCATCTTGTTCTATGTCCAGTAATCCATCATAATATTCATCTTGTTCTATGTCCAGTAATCCATCATACTATTCATCTTGTTCTATGTCCAGTAATCCATCATAGTATTCATCTTGTTCTATATCCAGTAATTCATCATAATATTCATCTTGTTCTATATCCAGTAATCCATCATAATATTCATCTTGTTCTATGTCCAGTAATCCATCATAGTATTCATCTTGTTCTATATCCAGTAATCCATCATAGTATTCATCTTGTTCTATATCCAGTAATCCATCATAATATTCATCTTGTTCTATGTCCAGTAATCCATCATACTATTCATCTTGTTCTATGTCCAGTAATCCATCATACTATTCATCTTGTTCTATGTCCAGTAATCCATCATAGTATTCATCTTGTTCTATATCCAGTAATCCATCATAATATTCATCTTGTTCTATGTCCAGTAATCCATCATAATATTCATCTTGTTCTATATCCAGTAATCCATCATACTATTCATCTTGTTCTATATCCAGTAATCCATCATAATATTCATCTTGTTCTATGTCCAGTAATCCATCATACTATTCATCTTGTTCTATATCCAGTAATCCATCATAGTATTCATCTTGTTCTATATCCAGTAATCCATCATACTATTCATCTTGTTCTATATCCAGTAATCCATCATAATATTCATCTTGTTCTATATCCAGTAATCCATCATAATATTCATCTTGTTCTATATCCAGTAATCCATCATAATATTCATCTTGTTCTATATCCAGTAATCCATCATAATATTCATCTTGTTCTATATCCAGTAATCCATCATAATATTCATCTTGTTCTATATCCAGTAATCCATCATAATATTCATCTTGTTCTATGTTCAGGAACCTTTTCCTCCAAAATAACTCATTTTATATGTAAGTCTTCATGTAAATCACATTGATACGTCTTTGCTTCCATGAAAGATTCTTATGACATGTTTATATTATTGCATTCTAAATGATGATATTGTGTTCTCCGTGCGAATAGATGATTCATATGCGATGCGTTTTGTAAGGAAATTACTAAGCACTTTCAATGGAACAATATATTATATGTTATTTTTTAATTTATCTTTGACTATTGAAGTTGGCAGTTCATAGTTGTTCTTTGGCAATGACAAGTATTAGTTCACCTCGGGATTTTAATATTTTTTTCTCTTTTGTTTTGAGAAGAAGATTTCGAGTCTTGCTTTGATCCGTGACATATATATTTATGTGTTCAAGATACGTGGGTCTTCTTGATATTTGTACTGCATGTCCACTTTGTGAAACCTCATGCCATCTGATATGGTCTGATATTAAGAGGCAGGAACATATTATATAGATGGTGCAAAGATATAGTTTGTAGGAGATAGAGGTGTGTCATAAAATGTGATTGAAAATTGTACAGAGATTGTGATGTTGTGTTGGGGGTGGGGCAACATTGAAATGAATACAATGTCTGATGAGAACACCAATACTGATAACACAAAGAAGATAAAGAAGAAAGTAGTACCGACGTACAGAAACACTAAATACATAGTTACATAAAAAAGTAACCCAATCACTTATGAAATGTGGAAGTGTAACGCAAAAATTGAGTAGGTAGTAAAATAAGACAGTAACAATAATTAACAGAAACAAATGAAAAATAATATGATTAATGTAAATTGATTTTATTAATTACAATTACCAAAAATCAAGCATTTTTTATCACTTTCACACCATCAAGATGCAATATAATTATTAAGGACACAAAGCACAATTTTAAAAGGTAAATTATCTTTACCACCTTTTTAATATCAGATGGTAGATCCTCAAATGAGATAAAGTGTCGAACAGCACAAAACAAATCAACATTACCACCAAATGTGAATCATTTTGTGCATTACAACAATATCAATGCAGATTCGATTGTTGATATTTTATATCGAACCAATTCATTTTCATGAATGTGAAGCATAGACTGTAGAAAAAAAAAATTCAACAAATAGGTTTACAGAGATTTGGTTTTTGAGAAGAATGATGAAAATACCATGGACAGCTAAGAAATTTAATGCAGAGTTTCTCATTGATGCTGGGATACATCACCTCAATCTCATCAAAAATTAGGGTCAGACAGTCAAGGTTTCTAGGGCATGTGCTAAGAATAACACAGCTAGATCACTTAATATCCACTGGAAATAACAATGGCAGAGGAAACAGTGGATGACTAGATAGACTTGTGTTGTGGCACAGCATAAATTCACCAAACGAGCTTATAAACAATACAAGGCAGAGAGTCGTGGAGAAATATAGACGCCCATGCCATTTGGCATAGCACTTTATTTATTGAATAATAATTGAATTCGTAAATTAATAAATTTCTAATATTCACATCCACATATTGCAATAGTGAATATGCAGCCACTAAGAACAGCAATAATTTCATATGTATGGTATTGTGAGTACAAACTCACTTCTAGAGAAATGAAAAATGAATGATAACCTATCAATGCCTCAGGATTAATATATCAATATAATATTCAATATTATTTTCATCATCGTTGTCATGCAAGATGGATATCGATCTCAACATACAGGACAGTTATTTTGTCATCTAGATAGTCTTGGATAACAGAATATTGACCAGATCCATTCATTTAATCACACATTAACTTAATATGCAGTAAAATTAGTACAAACAGAAAAGATGCACAAAATTAGTACAAACAAAAAAGATGCATAAAACTAGTACAAACAGAAAAGATGCACAAAATTAGTACAAATAGAAAAGATGCACAAAATTAGTACAAACAGAAAAGATGCACAAAATTAGTACAAACAGAAAAGATCCACAAAATTAGTACAAACAGAAAAGATGCACAAAATTAGTACAAACAGAAAAGATGCACAAAATTAGTACAAACAGAAAAGATGCACAAAATTAGTACAAACAGAAAAGATGCACAAAATTAGTACAAACAGAAAAGATGCACAAAATTAGTACAAACAGAACAGATGCATAAAATTAGTACAAACAGAAAAGATGCACAAAATTAGTACAAACAGAAAAGATGCACAAAATTAGTATAAACAGAAAAGATGCACAAAATTAGTACAAACAGAAAAGATGCATAAAATTAGTACAAACAGAAAAGATGCACAAAATTAGTACAAACAGAAAAGATGCACAAAATTAGTACAAACAGAAAAGATGCACAAAATTAGTACAAACAAAAAAGATGCATAAAATTAGTACAAACAGAAAAGATGCACAAAATTAGTACAAACAGAAAAGATGCACAAAATTAGTACAAACAGAACAGATGCATAAAATTAGTACAAACAGAAAAGATGCACAAAATTAGTACAAACAGAAAAGATGCACAAAATTAGTACAAACAGAAAAGATGCACAAAATTAGTACAAACAGAAAAGATGCATAAAATTAGTACAAACAGAAAAGATGCACAAAATTAGTACAAACAGAAAAGATGCACATTATTTTAATTTCCTATTGCATTTTCTCAACAATCATCTTATTTGTACTATAAAAGTATAATTTTTATTGTTATTGATACTTGGACAATTATGATTCAATTTAGTCCAGCAGAGGAATATTTAAAGAAAAAATATTTTAAATTTATTTCAACATGTATAATCAATCAAAAATTTCGTCAATCAAATACAAACACACACAATTCATAGGCGTTCACAGAAAATTGTGCATGCAATGTCAGTAAAATAATTTGCTGGGTACATCATTGATATTTCTGCATAAATGAAAATGATCGATGAAACCCATATTATCATTATTCATTTCATAAAATGTATTTATTTTTAAATAATGGAGTAGTTGCACTAATAGTGGGATGAACTTGTATTAACTGTGTACTAATTATAAATATTAATTCCTCCATTTCATTTCTGATTGCCCAAGCTCTTTTTTCTATGATTGATATCATTGAGTGCATGGCCCCCTTGTTCCCCCCCCCCCCCAAAAAACCCAAGCCAAAACCATTTGTTCTGATCCAGTTACTGCAGTGCCACTCGAGTATATGCTGTTTAGGAATTACTGTTCTAGGAAAATGAAATCTGTATATTTTCATGTATTCTTGTATTGATGCTTCAATTTCTTCCATTATGTCAATATGAATTGGTCTGAATTGGATTGCAGATCCCTACTGGAATCAATCCAGAGCAACAGAAACCTTCTGCACAACATCAGACATGAGCTAAGACAGATCCAAAAATCAACAGCTATTGCCTTTCAGTTGTTACATCACACTTTGGAATCATGGGAAATGAGAAAGCGGATGCTCTGTCAAAAGCAGGAAGCGAAATGGAGCAACACAGACACACACTGTCTTACGGAGAAGTAAAAACAATAATCCGCAACACATACACAGCAAAGTGGAAGAAAGAAATGAAAGGGGAATACGAACATGATGCAATACATCTCCTCCAAAGATATCAACAGACCACAATATTTCGCCATAGAACAGGCCACTGCAGACTGTTGGGTCACCTTTATCGATTAAGGATCTCATACACAGATGCATGTCCATGTGGATCCGGAACCCAGACTCCGGGACACATACTTCAGGACTGCTCATCATACAAAGAGCAGAGACAGCAGACATGGCCAGAGGATACAGACTTGAGGCAAAAGTTATGGGGCAGCCGCTCTGACCTGGAGAAAACAGTGGACTTCGTCTTGACGACAGGCCTGACGGTATAGCATGACCACAGATGCTGAACGCAGAAGAAGAAGAATTGATCTACAGGGTGATATTAAATTATGAACTTTCTCAAATGTTTCATTTAATGAATTGAAATTCTATTTAATGTTTAGTGCAATATCAATGATATCTTGATTGCTTGTGTAGATTTTTGTGCGTGTGATGATGACATCTGTGATATCTTTATATATCTTACATGTGAGATCTTTATGGCAGTGATTCCCAACAAATGTTCTCCTATGAAATTTCTGCAGCTCTATGGTGTGTTCATTCAATACTGCATTGTCGCAATGTAAAGACTGCATATGTAAGGAATTTATTTCTACATTTAATATGTCTGCCTGTTGCCAATTTGCACCATATTCTTTCAAAGTATATGTTATATGGGAGCATTCTTGTTCTGTTTGTATGTTTTCCATTATTTTTGTATCTTTTCTGTCAGCTACTTCCTCTAGTAATGTATGGTGTTTCTTAACAATGCCTAATAAAATGTGTAGATAAGGAGGAGCAACTTTATCAATTTCAATATTCAAAATTGGAGCATGCAAGCAATTATAATACAAATAGACAACTTTTATATCACCATTACAATATCTAATGAAATTATCATGACATTCTTGCATTAATGAAAGACATCTGGCTTTTGTACTTTCACACGGTACATGCATGTCTGAATATGATTTAAGGCACCATAGGCATGGGCATGTTCCCCTTCCACCCGACAAACCATAAACCTTTCTTAAGAAATCATAATCACCAAAAAAAGAAAACTACAACTTTCTTACCCTCACATTCTAAATTTGTTAGTGCTTCTATTCTATCTTTCATGTGATACACTAATGTATGTGCATTTTTGTGTGTCTTTGATTCTTGCTATTGCTATTAGGATTGTATTATGTTTTGAGTTAGGCTTTGCTAGGTTTGAAATCTGCATTGTCATTTTGAAACTTCTTTTGCCATGATCACCACTCAGTTTAAACCAAATCTGATTCTCTGGAATTTATCCATTATGCCAAGTCAACAAACCCTCCCTACTATAATCAAACAGAAGAGGACTAACAAATAAATCTAAATTATTAATGTAAGCCAATAGTGCCTTCTTTGTCAGTCCCTTATCACTCTCAAATTCTTTCATTTCAACATTCACCCAGTCTCTTGTAATTTCGTTTGCACATTGCCTTTGTGATCTTTCATGTGGCATCTCAACACCATATTGTTTGAGAAAAGATTTATGTTTTCTTTCTTGTCTCCAGGAAAGTCCTTCAATGAGGAAGCTGATTTTGTGGGAATACTTACTTTTAGATGGGCAGCTTTACTTATGTTAACAAGAGATTTGTTGGGTAGTCATTTCAGTTCATGTGCCTGCTGAACTTCTAAAGACTCAGTTGATGTGCCTGATATGAGTTCTCTAACTACTTGAATAAATTTTGATCTCATTCTTCTCATTGGAGATTTTATTTCGTGTGATTCTTTTCTGTGATTTATAATTTTATGTAATGTAATAGGCTGACCAGCAGTTTTGCAAGTAATTAGATTTTAAGTGTGTGCTGTGTTTAATTTTCCCTTAACAAAATTTGTAAACAATTTGTAAATTTGTAAATTTTTCTTCAACTAAAGAAAGTGGTAGTGTAAGTGACTTAAAATGCATATTATGAAGTTTATTGATATTTTGCATTGGGGATGTTGACGAACTTGTCAAGATTGCATATGAACTTACTATGTTTGAATGTTGTTCATCAAACACAGCAACCTCATCTTGCAAGAAAATGTTAGATTGATTGGGATGCTTTGAGAGATCACAAATGTCCGCATTCATTTCATTTGTGGGCCTAGTACTCAAATGTTTCATGCTACCAAGACATTTCACTGAATAATGCAAACACACACGACAATCACTAATACAAACATCAGGATTAAAATCACACTAAACATTTCGAGATCTATCTCCCATGTTTTGTGTTATCTTTAGTGATTGCTCTGAATGTGTGGTATTAATGTGTTGAATTTTATATAAACATTTCATGCACATATTTGTAGAATATTTATTGGGCATATTATTCACATTCATACCAAAAATAAATAAAATATAATTAACATATTGTGTACATAGGACTGGTTTCTTGTGGTTATATTTTTTTTTTTTTGTTACTAATTTCTCTCCACATGTCCTTCATAAATTTTGAATGTTTGCGATGTGTTTCTCCAAAGTGTGTGCTTCTTCTTCTTCTTCAGCGTTCATTTTCAAACTCCCACCAGATCTCTCTTGTACCAGGACAATTGTCCTACTAGATTTCCAGCAGGATTTAGTCCAGAGAATGGAAATGCGTTGTGTCGCCGTTTTATTTGCGCCAATGGCCCGACACATCCGTCTTCGGCGGGCAAAGTGTTTGCCATCATTATGTATTTTGTTATGGATGAAGGTAATAATTCTTGGAATTTAAATCAAGCAGTATTTTCACACTAACAGCAGGAAATGAGTATTACAGAAGACGAACCTGCAATAGAAACAAATGAATCATTTGTTAGTACTAGACTACATATATTTTTTGACTTGTTATGATGTCAGTGGTGTTTCTTTCAATCCCCATACTCTATAAATGATTTGAAAAGCTACTTCATTTTTATGATATAGAATAATTCCTCCAGAAATGGTGTACCTAGAAGATTTACTCTCAACAGCATGCAACATTTTGAGAAGCACTCCACTGAGATGTAATACATCCTACCGTGTGTTCTGTATTCCATATTTTCAAAATATGCAAAATGTGAATCACAAGCTTCAATTATCCTACTAAGCATCCTTTTATTGTCACAAATGTCCACAGCATGAAATATGTTTGGATGTGATAGATGTGGTAGTTGGGACAGCCAAGTTCACAATTATCACCTTCCAAGTACCTTTTCCAATTACAAATGCTTAACTGTGATGTTTAATATATTCTGGAATATCTCATTAATATGTCACATCCAAAACAAGCTTGATTTTCAGTAAATCAAATGTTTTACTAGTTTATATTGGGGCACCAGGATAGAGTGCTTGGATAATGAGCATGGATGTAGGTAAATTGGAAAGTTATGTAAAGTTAAATGATGTATAATTACTGTATTGATAATTGTACAGTGAAAACATTAAGACATGCACGTAAATGGTGTGGGTACATAAATGAAATATTTATATGAAACTGTGTGAATTAATTACGTATTATAGGTCTACCAACATTAATCAAGGTAGAAATCCTTATATGTTTCCCTTACGTATATTCTTGTCCATATGTGGTCTCATATTCCAAAATTAAAAATGATTTAAATAATATGATAGTTATCCCCATATCATATTATATCCAAAGGCTATCGCCATTAAAAACATAAATAGGTCATACTGTGTTAATGTGTTATATTCGTGAAACAATGAATATTCAATACACCCCAAGCTGTCCGTGTTTTATAATATACTTGGTATGTTGATGTTTCATTTCTACAAATATGTCAATCTTCTCGGCTATGTACATCATAAGTACATTTTAAAATGACATTCAGTACTAAAAGAAAATAAAAGAAAAATGCAATTTTTGATTGAAGAGGCCTGATATAGGGTTGTTGAACAATGTTTCAATGTACAAGCAAGCTGAACTGAAACAGAGTATCAGGAATAAAGGCAATGAACTATGTATTTCCATATCATATTCAACAAGAAAAATAATTATTATAAGTTTAATATCATTTTAATTTTATAAAAACGTGCGCTGTAAGAGTTCCTGTGGTGATTATGTAAACGCACAACATTTCTAAATGCACCCACCTTGTCTTGCAGGCAGACAATTTATGAATTACACAAACATTGCTAGTGTATGTGTTACATTATATTAATTAACAATAGTTTAATTCTCACACATTCCATACAGTAGCCAAATAATATTATGATTTGTTAATGAGTATAAAATAACAATTTCTGAAAACAATCATAAATTATTGGACGGTTTAAATACAATTTATTTACCAAGTTCTGTCGATTCACGTACTCAAGAAAGTGACGGGAATAAAAAGGCAGTATGTGTAAATTACACCGGATTGCGCATGAGTGATATGACGGCCTTAAAAATCACTCTTCTTCTTCTGCGTTCGTTCTCAAACTTCTGCAGATTAGCAGGATGTAGACAGGAGAACGGAATGCGTTGTGCCATGGTTTATAGCATTGATGCGATATCTGCGCCTTTCGGCCTGCCACATCCGACTTCAGCATGGCTTTGGGTCACTGACCCTATATGGGATGGGACAGCCAACTCCATCCCATAACCTCCTTAGTCGCCTCGTACGACATGCATGGAAGGTAAACAATGTTGCTATTCTTTGCTCCCCTTTCGGGCCTCGACAACACACGGGCGTAAAAATCACTAAATTAGACACGCCAATGAGGAAAAAAACCGCCGTGGAAGCCATTCTCGTTAGGCATGGATTACCACACACACTATATATACATCGTATAGTAAATGTGTAATATATAAGATTTTGCTAGAAATTATTTCCGTGATATAATTATCTATATATTGACATTTTCTTACCTAGATACGTTTCCTCTGTTTAGTATCATTTTATTATATACGTTTTCTGTCTATTATATTTTTACAATATACGTTTTCTTAGTCGACTTTCATTTTCGTCTACATGTTTTTTTCAGTCTAGTTTCTCTTTGTTCTATACATTTTCTGGTTTTCTGTGTAGTTTAATTTTCTTCTATACGTTTTCTGTCTAGTCTCATTTTGTTCTATTCATGTTTTCTTTAGTTTCATTTTGTTCTATTAGTTTTGTCTGTCTAGTTTAATGTTTGTTCTGTATCTTTGTCTAGTTTAATGTATTTATATGTTGTTTGTTTTATTCATTTTGTGCCATATGTTTGTTTTCTAGTTTCATTGTGTTCTGTGTGTTTTTTTAAATCTAGTTAGATTTCGATATGTAAGTTTTCTCTCTAGTTTCATTTTCTTCTATACATTTCTGTGTTTGGTTTCATTCTTATTTCTTGTTTCAATTAGTCAAGTTTTTTTCTTCTCCTTTCTATAAATAAATCTAGTGTAGTTATTATTTATTGCTTCAATTGGTGTAATTGTGTTTTCTTTGTTTTTGTTTCAATTAGTCCATTTTTATTCTCCTTTTTTCTTGTCTAAAATAGTATAGTTTTGTTCTTCTTTCTATCTCAGTCATTCTAGTCTTTCTACTTTATTTTCTCAATTCTTCTTCTCGTTTACAGATGACTTGCCGACACATCAATTTCAGTTTTCTTAATAAATACTGTACTTCTGTATTTAAAAGCGCCTAGGTGGATATCCATCTCTGTGGGCCAGTGCTCCTACCGTAACTGGTTTAGTGTATTGCAGTCACGCACGATTTTTACCGCAGTCTGTGTTGCCTGCCCACATGGACACAGAGGTGTTGGAACCAATCTTACTCTATTTAAGTCACTATCAAGTCTGTTTTATTGTGTTCTGAGGCAGAAGATCATAACCTGCTCAGCCCTATTGACATAGTGATAGTAATTGGCCTGATTGTGTTCTTCTCCCTTAATCTCAGTTAATCTAGTTTAATTGCGTTTCTTATCTTAATTAAACTAAAGTTTGATGTTATTAACGCTTCAACCATTCAGTTGTTTATGTATATTTTACCTTCACTAGGATCATTGCATAGATTTGGGAGCGATACTAGCGGAACCAGGAACTAGGCAGCAAAATGCAGTTATTAGCCGGATTGCGACAGCTACAAAAGGTTTGCATTTATATTGGTGCAGTACAAGTAGTAACAACCACATAGTCGAGTTATTTTTCATGTCTATGTTTAAAAATGTATGTTAATCATTTAATAATTGAAATATTAATTTATTTTAGGGTTAGGATACTTCTGTTTTATATAACTAACTCTAGCCGCAACCGTTAATTAATAAATATGTCAATTATTAAATGATGAATATTAAACCTACACACATAGACACGGGAAATAATGAAACACGTGGTGGCGTCTACTTGTAAGTACCCTTAAAGTTTTAGAGAGAATAGTCAGGGAGTCTGAGGAACAGAATGAGAACTGTATTTAATCAGTGTGTCAAGGAGACCATCAGCATGCATACACTTCCATATTATCAATTGGATACTTGATGTCAGCTCATAACCAAGGAATCATGAATTGATTTCTCCTTGAATTATTGAGAACCGAATGGAAAGCAAAAAAATAGGACACTTTTACTTGTCGTACATGTCGTATGGGACAACTAAAGAAGATCTGAAGTGGAGATCGATGTCCTAGTCTACAGAGGGTTAAAGTGACCCTAAAGTCATACTGCAGCCGGATGTGAAGTGCACTGAGACACAGATATCACAGTCATGCTGTAAACTATGACACAATAAATAGATCTTCGGACTACATTCTGCTAATACTCATGAGATTGAATACAAGCGCAGAAGAAGAAGAAGCAGATTTGTTACCTACCACATCTTTCTAACCAGATATCAGATATATTTAATTCAGTGTGTTACAGACATCAGAAACTCACGCAAAGAATATCATCAATGTCACATGTCATGAAAGCTGACTAAGCAGGTTTGGATGAATCGGATGACTGACATATTTTACAGAATATCCCATTGACATAGAAGGAATGCTGAAGTTGGATATGTCAGTCCGAAAAGTACATATATAATTTATCATCTTCAGTTATAAACCCAGCATGCGAATCTAAAGAAGCTTTAGAATGAAAGGTAATGAAGCAAATAAAAAATACGAGAGTGAGCGAGAGAGGAAAATACTGAGGTGAATAATGAGAAAAACATTATAAAAATAGTGAGATTATCTTCATGACAAAAAATGATGAAAATAATGAGAAAAAAAAATAAAGAGAAAAATAATTATTAAAGTACTGAGAAAAATAATGAGAAATCACTGAGACAAAAATGAGGACAGTAATGAGGAAAATTAGTGAGAATATTAATGATTAAAATATTGAGAAAAATATTGAGGAATATAATGAGAAAATTGAATAAATTAATGAGGAAAAATAATGAGGAAAATAATATTACGAGAAGATTGGAAAGACTGATATCTTGTGAGAAGATTAGAAAGACTGTTGAAGTTTATGTGATGAACAAATTTACTTCGGTGTCAACACATTTAAATCGCTCACTATTCACCATGTAGCTACAACAACAGGCAGAACGTGTCGGGTGAACACAGCACCAGTGGACTGCCTGAGGCGTGTTCTGGCTCGACACTCGACTGACAAACCTGTTAGGAAGTCGTAAAGTAGGTGATGTCGTGCTAAGACTATCTCAAAAAGCATAGCGGTCTTGTCAAAATGAACACTATTATAGTCTACTATACTACTAACACCCTCTTATAGCCCACTATTCTATTAACATAATATTATAGTCTACTATACTACTAACACCCTCTTATAGCCAACTATTCTATTAACATAATATTATAGTCTACTATACTACTTCAATGCCAGACACTACCAGGCGCAGACTGCGACACTGATCATGAGTTACTCATCGCAAAGTTCAAGGTAAAGATAAAAAAGACAACAAAAACTTCAATGATTACCAGATACGATATGACGTCAATATCGAAAGAATACAACATCGAAATTCAAAACAAATTCGAAAAATTACTAGAAATACAAGAAGAATACTCTCCAAATGAACTCGAAAACAAAATAAGAGACATTTTCAATGACTGTGCAAAAAACATGCTACACAAAAAGAGCAGGAAGATGAAAGAGTATATATCAGAAGAAACTATGAGCATTATCCAAGAAAGAAGACACATCAAAAATAGTTGTAAAAACAGAACAAATTATAGAATCCTGTCAAGAGATATACAAAGAAGAATTAGACAAGACAAGCAAAACTTCATAAACAAAATATGCCTGGAAATAGAAGGGCAGAAAAGCCAAGGTAACAGTAAAACGATGTTCGAAAATGTACGACACCTAAGAGACAGCAAACCTCAACCATCATTAAAAGTGCTGAAAGATAAACAAGGAAACATACTAACAGAAGGGAAGCATATCTTACATAGATGGAAGGAATACTGCAGTGAGATGTATAATGACCCAAGAAAAACCAAAAACAGAATAATAAACGAAAATGAAAAGGAGCCAGAACCCACAAAGGAAGAAGTAAGATACGCAATAGAAAGTTTAAAGAAAGGTAAAGCCCCAGGCAATGATGGCTTAACAACTGAAATGATACACGCAGGCGGCGAGGCCGGAATCAAGATTTACCACAGACTCTGCTACAAAATATGGGAAAGCGGTACATGGCCGGATGAATGGAAAAAAATCATTATATATACCCCTCCCAAAAAAAGGCAACCTTCAGATTTGCTCTAACTACTGAACTATAGCACTTATAAGTCAAGCAAGTAAAATAATGCTAAACATCATAATGCAAAGAATCAAACAGAAATTAGAGATGGAGATAAATGAAACACAGGCTGGTTTCAGATCGGGCAGAGGAACAAGAGATCACATTCTTAATGTGATATTGATCATAGAAAATTGTAGGGAATTTTCAACTGACCTGCACATGTGTTTCATAGATTACTCAAAAGCGTTCGACTGCGTCCAACACCAGCAACTATGGGAGATAATGAACAGCATGGGTTTCCCAAGACATCTGATTCATCTAATAGAGGAACTTTACCAAGATCAAAAGGCTGCAGTGAAGTTAGAAGACGATCTCTCAGAGTGGTTTGAGGTACAGAGTGGAGTAAGGCAAGGGTGCACACTCTCCCCATACCTGTTCAACATCTACGCTGAAGGTATAATGAGGAACGTGAGATAAGACATACACAATACTGACTACCACGCTTTAAACATAGGTGGATTCATAATCCCGGAACTACGCTACGCAAACGACACAGTACGTCTTTCAAACGATATAAAGGGATTGGAACAACTAATCAAGAACACAAAGAAATATAGCGAAGCACAAAATTTGTATTTAAACACGCAGAAAACAAAAATCATGTCAACAGATATAACAACACAACAACCAAAAATCAGAATAGACAATACCGAGATAGAATGTGTGGATAAATTTGAATACTTAGGAGCAAACATCAACGGTGCAGGAGACTGCATGGCACAAATAAGGAAGAGATTGGCAATGGCATATTGCAAAACAACACGGCTGAAAAACATATGGAAAAACAACAAAATAGAAACGAAAGTGCTAATGTTACGAACTTTTATTTTTCCGGTTGCAACATACGGCTGTGAAACATGGACGCTAAATAAAACAGCGGCAAAGAAGATCAACGCCTTCGAGCTGAAATGCTACAGACAGATACTTAGAATATCATGGAAGGATAAAATCAGAAACTCAGATATTATAAACACATTGAATATTCCAGAGTGTTGGTTACTAAACACAATAACAAAAAGAAAACTACGCCTGTTTGGTCATATAAAGAGACATAACTGTTTAGAAAGACAAATAATGGAGAGAAGAGTATCTGGGAAGAGAGGAGAAGGGGCAGACCAAGAAGACGATGGACTGACGACATTAAAGATAATATGAATACATCGCTAGAAAATGCAACACACATCGCCCATGACAGAGAGAGAGGTTCAGAGAGTTCATTGGGAAGACAACGTTCTGGAAGGAATACGTCATATGACACTATACTACTAACACCCTCATATAGCCCACTATTCTATTAACATAATATTATAGTTTACTATACTACTAACATCCTCTTATAGCCCACTATTCTATTAACACCCTCGACTAATGTACTCTTCTATTAACTCTCTCTTTTCAACTACAGTTCTATTCACTCCCTCTCATCTACTGTTCTATTCACTCCCTCTCATCTACTGTTTTATTCACTCACTCTCATCTACTGTTGTATTCACTCCCTCTCATCTACTGTTCTATTCACTCCCTCTCATCTACAGTTCTATTCACTCCCTCTCATCTACAGTTCTATTCACTACCTCTCATCTACTGTTCTATTCACTCTCTCTCTCTCTCTCATTTGCAGTTCTATTCACTCCCACTCATCTACAGTTCTATTCACTCCCTCTCATCTACAGTTATATTCACTCCCTCTCATCTACAGTTCTATTCACTCCCTCTAATCTACAGTTCTATTCACTCCCTCTCATCTACTGTTCTATTCACTCACTCTCATCTACTGTTCTATTCACTCCCTCTCATCTACAGTTCTATTCACTCCCTCTCATCTACAGTTCTATTCACTCTCTCTCTCTCATTTGCAGTTCTATTCACTCCCACTCATCTACATTTCTATTCATTCCCTCCCCATATGTTGTATCTACAGTTATATTCACTCCCTCTCATCTACAGTTCTATTCACTCCCTCTCATCTACAGTTCTATTCACTTCCTCTCATCTACAGTTCTATTCACTCCCTCTCATCTACAGTTCTATTCACTTCCTCTCATCTACAGTTATATTTACTCCCTCTCATCCACAATTTTTTTCACTCCATCTCATCTACATTTCTATTCATTCCCTCCCCATATGTTGTATCTACAGTTATATTCACTCCCTCTCATCTACAGTTCTATTCACTCCTTCTCATCTACAGGTCTATTCACTACCTCCCATAATGTTGCATCTACAGTTCTATTCACTCCCTCTCATCTACAGTTATATTCACTCCCTCTCATCTACAGTTCTATTCACTCCTTCTCATCTACAGTTCTATTCGCTACCTCTAATCTTTCTTATATTGGTAATATCGATTACAAATTTTTTTTTAACTTGTTCATCGCATTTATTGTTTTCCATGCCATGCTTACCTTCGAATGAGGAGCATTATTATCACCCTCTATTATACTATTCACTCCCTCTTCCTATCTACTTTTCTATTTACTCTCTCTCTCCTCATTTAATGACTCCCAGGTGTCGGTGTACTCTCTCAGATACTACTGTTGAATTACTCTTCTGAACAAACAATACCTGTTTCAATTCTAGTAACGATTCCCTGATACAATTTCTCTCCAACACAGTGGTATGGATTGGAGGTACAGACATTCATTCTGAAGGTCTGTGGATGTGGGCGTCGGGATCACACATACCTCGAGGGTCTTTATGGAATTCTAACCAACCGGACACTGATAAGGGTCAGTATGATTGCATGCTGTAGATATAGACAGAAAAGTGAATAGTTCAAAAGTTAAATAAAGAAATATATCAATAAATTAGTAGAAAGATATAAAAGTAACTAGGATGAATTTATAGCGATAAAGATAGATAGATACATAAATATCTTGAGAGATTCGTAGAAAAAAAGATGGAAATAGAGATATATAAGTAAGTGGATAGATATATAGATACATAGATGATATATATATAGTTGGATAGACTGTTCTATTCACCATATTCAGAAATATATCCAAATCATCGCTGAAGTACAGAAATCCATTGAATTCCGTTTACTGTCCATACATCCATATTTACAAAAGGTGTGTCACAGTGCATGTATTTGATTATCAGATGGCAAGACAAGATTCCAGATACCACTGTCCTTGATAGAGCTGGTATCCCCGACATTGACACGATCCTGATGCAGACACAGATTCGTTGGACAGGTCATTTGGTGCGTATGCAAGACTATCGTCTGCCAAAGATACTTCTATATAGTGAGCTAGAGAATGGTATACGATCTCAAGGTGGCCAAAGGAAGCGCTACAAGGACTCGTTAAAGAACTCACTGAAAGCCCGTTGAAATAGACCACGATACATGGGAAGAACTTGCACAAAATAGATCTACATGGCGTTCTAAAATAAAAAAGAGCGCATCATCTTGTGAAAAGAAAAGAAATGCAGCAGCTCAACAGCGGAGAGCAGATAGAAAGTCACGGATAGACAAAGATCCGTTTACATTCTTCATTCCATGTCCAAGCTGTCCAAGGACATTTGCAGCTGGTATAGGGCTCATTAGCCATCTACGAACTCATAATCAAGGACATAACTAAAATTGAATTTTCAAAAGTGGATGTAACAAATGGTCATCATCATCATGTGATGGACGAACAACAATTTGATTATCCGTAACCCACACTTACTTGATCAAATATAATTATATATTGACTATACGGAGACTCTCCATTCAGCTGATTTATTTAAATATGCATAGTAATAAAATATATTCATTGAAGACATAATACACGGTACTGCCTCACTATGGTAACCATCTATATCAAGCGATGGTTAAATCATTTGTGACACTTAAAAATCATAAAGTCATGTTTCAAATATTTTAGTCTGCTAGTGACTTTTTATATATGACTGGGCACTTGCTTGTTTGTGCTTAGTTTTGTGAATTTACCAATTAAAATTTAATTGATTGATCTATTCAATTAACTGATATTTTAAATTTGACATTTAGGAAGCTGCCTTCTGCTTGGTTTATCTATACAATTTTAATCATTTAAAAAATAATATTTACAGTTATGTGAAGCAAATCAAATGGAAGACGTATTTCAACGTTACAGTTTGGAGACCGTCCAACGGTATCGAGTAGTTTCTCTTTCGCTGACATCCCAGCTCTCTTCCACGTTTATTGTTCCACTACTTCCTGAGTTGTCTTTCTAACTGTTAAATTATTCTATGACATCTAATTTCTATGTCTCAGAAATTTATTTTGTGCCACTGAATTATTAACTGTCCATGTTTCACAGCCGTAAATAGCTGCTGGAAATATTTGTACACTAATAGTTATTTATATGTATAAGCTAATACCATGGCAAAGAATTTTATTTATTTGCTCTAATTTTAAACCAGCTACTACAATTCTTTTCTTGCTTTCTGCTACACAAGCTCCTCAATTGTTTATATTTTCATCCAAATCTTCCAAATTAATGACATCTTCCAGTTCATGGTTATCAATTATGACTTTTGGTTGGTTTTAGAATTTATCTGTTGTAAATTATGTTTTTTTCTCCTTGTATTTAAATTACAGTTCTTGGCAACAAAGTAATTTGTTGTTGATAGAATGAGTTGCTTATGACTTTCCTCGCTAGTTCTTGAAAGACTGAGGCTTCTGGAATTAATATTTTGGGAATTTGCTGTTCTGCGATGTTTCTATTATAGACAGTATTACATCGCTCTTTCATACTCCGACAGTGTCATTTCATACCCCGACAGTGTTATTTCATACACCGACAGTGTTATTTCATACACCGACAGTGTCATTTCATTCACCGACAGTGTCATTTCATACACCGACAGTGTCATTTCATATCACGTCAGTGTCCTGTCTACCCAGACAGTGTCCATCCATACCCCGAAAGTGTCCTTTCATTTCTGCACAGTGTCATTTCATATTACGTCAGCGTCCTGTCACACCCAGACAGTGTCCATCCATACACTGACAGTGTCCGTTCATACCCCGACAGTGTCTTTCGTCTGTTTTGCTTTGTGTCTTTAAATTTTATCGCTAGAATACCTTGAATAATATACAAGCCTGTTCCTCGTATGGTAGTATTAAAGTTTGCTTACTTATCATCCATATTACTGTACTGTCCGTAGAATCCTGTTCAAATATTAATTGTACTTACGTTGTTACATGACCAAAAAAATCTTAAATATTTCTTGGTCCACAGTCATTTCAGAGTCAATTTTTCAGAGCATTTAATAATGGTTTATCGCGGACTTGGTGTTGTAACACATTTGCCTATGTTTCACACATTCGATGCGTGTCATTTCCCAAACTACTTTTACTATTGACGGAGGCTTTACATGTCAGACCAGCAAAGTTATTTACATCATCATTTGTAAACGCTGTAACACAAAATATAGAGGTGGATTATATGGGGGATTATTGTGCGATGATAAACTGACAAAAGAATAAGTGATCGGTTCTACCAACATCTTCATAACATTTATCATAGCTTCTACACCTGTTGCTGCACATTTCAATGGTGGTGATCATCTGGGTACCCCCGATATCTATATCATTGCAAACAAATCTTGCTAAACTGAGGATAGAACTAGGTACGTCCCTAAAAACTGAGTTATATATATATATATTGCAGTTTGGTACCCGGTCGCTTGGTTTGAAAATAAATTATATATTTACTTAGATGCTGGTGAAGCCTGTATTGTTTTGTCCCACTGTTTATTTAGATTATGGTTGGCCTTTGGTGTATACTCATTCCTGTTGTTTTGTCACACTATTTGCTTATATTGTGCTGGCATTGAGTGTGTAGTCATACCTGTTATATTGTCATTCTTTTTGTTTAGATGGTGAAGCATGTGTTGTGTTGAAACTATATTTGTTTCCAGTTCTTGTGTTATTTCCTTTCCATTACCCATGTTTTTTCGCACTTACCTGCCGCACTTCGGGACTTTCCAAAAACTTACTTTTACTTCCATCTCCTCTAGATACTCCAATGTCTAACATTCTCTGTATCTGTTCGTTCTTAGCCTCATTGACATCATCTGCATCTTGAAATTAATTTATTACTGCCTTCATTATCTCTGCTTTATCTCTTCTAAGTAATGTATCGTCTATCGCCGCATTGCCTGTAAATAAGTCGGCTCTTTTGTTTCCTGTGACCCTACATGATTAGGGCAGTAAATCCATGTAATGCTCTGGACAATTGAGTTATTCCATAAGTTCCACTATTCTTTTCTCTGCATGAACTGTTCTATCTTGCGCAGCAGGCTTTGATAGTCTGTGGGATTACCGAGTGTGTTGATGTCTCAGTTATCAACCTACTAAGTGCCCTTTATATCCATCCTCATGCTCGATGTGACAATATAAATGCTGAAGATTTTCAACCAACTTCACGCCATTCCTGTAGACAACAAGATCTCAACCGCTTTTGTTTGTGTTTCTGTTAAAGAATCCATCTGTGTATATAAGTATGTCTTTTGGTTTCGAGTATAGCTGGGTGAGTACATGCACTGTAACCTACGCCCTGTTAACCGTCCATTTTCGACACACTTTATATAGTTGTATTATTACTTTAGTCACAATGCAAGGCAAATGACAAAGTGGTGGGTATGTTTAGGGAGACAATAGAGCTTTAGGGAGCACAGTCCACATGAAATTTCACCAACACAAAAACTATTGAAACTACTTCATACTCTATATGTGCGAGTGTAATAAAATAAGAGATGCATTTCTGTTAATATTAACTTTATAAAAAACAACAACATCCTACTACCTTTCGTCTACCTACTCTGTATCCTCTCAGTTTGTCTTGATATTTTCTTACTGCCCTTCTTTCTTCTCCATTATACCATCTACCTCTGGTGGACAGGGATGGTTTTGGACAGGGATGGAGGGTTAGGGGGTCGGCTCACGTTCCTGTGCGTTATGTATTGTTTCATCTGTATCCATGCCATCATCATTTTACATTTTCTTCCTAATTTTTTTATCTACCCGCATCTCCTCTATTTCTTCTCTTCATGAACCTCAGTCCTATCTCCGCTGCTTTATCAGACCTCACCTTCTAATGCCTCACACACATTTTCATTCGTGCTACTTACAGAATCACATGAGAGCTTTTCCAGTTGAACTATCAGTTGTAGACGTACTATTGGCCCTGGGTATATATCGGTTATACTTCTTTCGCCTGAACGGGTTGCCTACCACATAGCGATTTATGGAATTTGAACTTACATTTTTTAACTAATAATATCGGAATGTGTGACCATACAGTGATTCCAGCGACTGCAGGCGGTCTGTGACACACGGCTGAAATATTATACTTGGTGGTAGTGGTCTCTCCTATATCTTTTATGGGGGCCAACGTGCAGTAAGAGCAATACCTACTAACGTGTTGCGACTTACGGTTGGTCTAACATTGACATGAACCTCTGTTCATCGGATATTTTCATCCCCACAATACATGATCCGTGCACAGTGATTATGTCGTGGTTTGAGGCTTCATTCTCTGACCGTTGTTCCTTATACATGATCCAATGTTTAATGCGAACATAACCCACTAGCTGTGTGCGATATGTGGCTGCCGAATCAAGCTTCAACTTTGCGGATCATGTTAATAGAGTTATTAATGAACTCTTACAGGACCAAGCAACAACTTATTTGTCGCTTCCGTTTTTCCTCTACAGAGAAATCGACAAACCATTTGTCGATGTGGATATTAGAGTTAATTCTCCGGAGATGTAGTCCGGAGAATGGAATGCTCTGTGTCATGGTTTACAGCATTACTGCGATATCTGCGACTTTCGGCCTGACACATCCGATTTCAGCATGGCTTTGTGTCACCTACCCTATATGGGATAGGACAGAAACTCAATCCCATAACCTTCTTAGTCGCCTTTTACGACATGCGTGGACAGTAAATAGTGTTGCTATTCTTTGCTCCCCTTTCGGGCCCCTGCAACATACGGGCGTAATCTAATCAGTGTCAACGATGATCGACCACAATTCCATCTGTTCTAAATCAATCGGAAGTTCAACTGTAGATTTGTGTTTCCTGATATTTTTCCGTATGACTTGCTCATCGACTCGTCAAATAGTATATACAACTATCAATTATAATTTGTTTATGTTTTAAATGTAATACAGTTTTCGTGGATTATATGCGTAACCATTTTTTTAGTTTTGTCGAGCTGGTTGTGTAAGAGACCTTCATACCACCCCACCACCCCCACAGCTATATATATTTCCATATATACGTTGTAATATTGGAAGTAATATTAGTTAGTTAGTCATTGGATCATCGTCATTGCACTCTGGACAAGTTCATAGGTGCTCAAATCTTTCCTTGAGTGTATCCGCCATTACACGTTGACTGACCGTCCCAGTACGTCTCATTCTTTCTCGCCCACGAAAACTCTCCTTTCTAGCGACACCACATTTCATACCAAGCCCCTTTATTCTAATCATGGCACAAGAGTCAACGTCACTTGTATAAGTCATTTGTTAGTGCGTTTCACGTAGGGCATTAAAAATGTCTGCTCAATCCATCGCTCCACAAACAGCCGTAGTAGTAGCTTGGGCGGCAAACCTATCTGCTCTCTCATTACCCCGGACTCCCGCGTGTCCCGGCACCAAAATAAATGTCACTGTACACACAAAGGAATTATTCACTGCATCCAGCCACTGTTCTCGAACGTACCCCGTCTGAACTTTCACAATCATGTTCATGGAGTCACTGAGTATACAGGCATGCAGTCTACAGTCTGTGAGCAGACCCATTGCAAAGCTTTGGTTACTGCCAGAATCTCCATTGTCATGCTGCTTGTCGTCTGAGCGAATGCACCACTTTCCTCTCTGATAGTCTCCCCCCCCCCCCATTTGAGCCGTGAAAGCCCAGGAACTCCTGATGTGTCTCTCAACCGACCCATCTGTATATATAATTATATCACCTTCCCTGGAATTCTCACTGATCAGAGCGAGCACCTCCGACTCGACCACTGTCGGACAACATTTCCTGCACTCTCTATTGAGTGTTATTAATCCTTCGAATGCCGTTGGATAATCCGAGGGCGCCAGACTCCATTCGGCACCAGGCAGTACATCCTCCAATCTGTACACGCTCTGTATAACCTCCTCTGCGTGCCCCATCCATGACTTTCCTCTCTTTAGTCGACTGCCTTTTACTTTGATAATTTCTGGGTGTAGAGGGTCCTCTTTATCAGTGATGAGTTTTAGGTAGTCCCGCACCCTGCGCATTTGTATTCTTTGCTCCGCAGTTGAGCAATCATGTAGGTATCGCAAATCCCGAGCTGACGTATCTCTCCTACACCCCTAAATGATTCGCATAGGCCTCATTCTGGATTGTATCCAATCTTTCTGTTTGAGTCTGAATCAGTGTTAGAATTGCCAGTGCGTACTCTACCACCGCCACCACCAATCCCTGATACAGCAAAAATAGCAGTCTCTGTTCACATTGAGCAGCAGCCATAACTTTCATTGTCGCAAGAACTTTATAAACCTTTACAATTATGTGGTCAACATGAACTTTGAAACTCAGACTTCGGTCCAACATGACCCCCAAGTACTTCGTTGTGCTGGTTCTCTCGAGGACATCCCCTCTCAAAGTAACCGATAGCGTAGACTTGTTCAGTATGTGATTATTTAGGGAAAACCATGTTATCGATGCCTTTGATGGATTAACAAAAGCTCCAGAATTGACATTAATATTATGTTTAACGAGTGTAAGTCTGTGGAACATTAAGTTAATGAAGGCTTTCATTTATGGATCGTGCTTTAGAATTATAATTTTAGCAATTTTTGAAAAATTTAGTAACACTATTATGTAAAATAGGAATGATTATAAAAAGCCCGAAAAAAGTATGGCATGAACACTGTAAATTATTTATTAAAATGTATTTGTAATTAAACATTATTGAAATTTTCCTGAAGTATGTAAACAGTTTTCCAGCTCGACTGTGCACAGACAGTCCAAGTATGGTGTTGCTGACAAATAACTAACCAATCAATGTTGATCATTACAGCAACCTTTGAGATATTATCGTCAATCAATGCTCTGACTTCTGCATCCACACATCTAATATTTCCCTGCAACTCTGTCGAGTATAGAGAAAGCACTACGCAATGCGGGCAGGGTGGGAATCCACTCCTTCCCAGGATCAATACAGGTTGAGTGCGTATGCACTCCTTACCATGATCAATGCATGTAAGGTCACATATTTCTGTTATGCTCTGTTCCTGTATCTCCCAACAGCTATCAGCCATCTGCCTCTTTAACGTCCCGAACCTTTCACCTTATTGTGGTCTGAATGTGATGGATGTACAGGCATAGATTTTAAGACATTCCCGAGCTGGTCACATCTTGATTCTATTAGCTACAACCGGAAAAATGAAGTAGAAATATCATCGTTGTTTCAGAATATATATATATATATATATAATATACGTATATATAAATGTTAAATTAACATATATATGGCAAATCAGTAGACAATATATGTTATAGATGTATGTATCGAGTGTTCGTATTGCTTGCTGATCATGTATAAATGGCAATTAACGTTGTCTTTATTCTTTACAGACGAAGACTGCCTTTCTTTAGAAATCGGAAAAGGCTGGAGTGACCTATCTTGCAATCGCTCATTACCGTTTGTTTGTCAGAAAAAGTAAGTATTTATTTAAATAACCTCGTTTTTGTGACAGAAGTTATCCATTCACATACAGCAAATATTGCAGTGACACTGTACTGAGGAACACATCAGAAGAACACGTCAGGTATTTAAGTTTTGTGAATCCTCGGAAGAAAACAGGAAAATTGACTTACAATTAGACGAATAATTGCTTTTCATGTTTTCTTTATTAACTCGCAAATTTTATTGTCATATGTATTCACTCTTCATATATCACGTGAGACCTCATTTTATATCACAATAACAAGTAAAGTATTACAATAACACGAAACGTATCACAGTAATAAGAACGGTATCACAATAACACGAAAGGTGTTACAATAACAAGAATAGTATAACAATTACACACAAGGTATCACAATAACAATATTACTTACGTATCACTAGACTAATGGGTTATAAGGTATAAACACAATAACATACAATTTGCAATACACAAGATATTTTCAGCGTTTCGAACCATTAGGTTTTTTTAAAGAATAAAAATATACGAAACAAACAGTGAAAAATCGTGAAAACAGAAAAAACAATGTTTCCACCACAGAAGAACTAGACATAATATTGACATGAAAACAATACGAATTTCAAGGTGACAATGATGTACGGGTAAACATGTAGTTTTGAAGTGAGTTTTGTTGAAAATTGGACGGGATACGATAAAAGATAAACATATTTTATATAACATAAACAACATGAATAGTAATACAAGAAGGATAACAAAAACATAAATTTAAACAAATGAATGTTCAGAGTTAAGTAAAAAAGGCTTGAGGGTACCAAACGTAAAAATAAATCGATTTTCAAGAGCGTACCTAAATCTGTCATCCGTGATGCAGGATCTGAGGGCAGTGACCTGTATATCGAGGGCAGCATGATGCCCATTACAATTGAAATTAATGGCGACAGGGGTATGTTCTCTGTGTTTTATGGCATGAAGATGCCTACAGAAGTGGCCACTGAATTGTAAGCACGTTTCACCTATATACTTTTTGTCACAAAGTTTACATATGATAACATAAATGACATTACTAGACTCACATGTAAATGTCTCTTCGATAGTGAAAGTGGCCTTAGGAAATGAAATAGAGCGGATCTGTACTACATATGGACATGTGTAGCAACGACCGCGTTTGGAACGAATAGAGCCAACGTGAGTTGCAGCATAAGAGCTGAGGTGACTGTGGACCAAGATGTCATTAATATATTTGTCACGCTTATCATCAAAGGAAAGTCATGGACAGAGTAACGAGTTTTTCAGAATCAGACTGGGGAAGGGATAAATGCTTCAGCAAGATTTGACGGATAATAGAATTATGGTGAAATAATGTAAGGAAAGATTTAACTTTCTTAGAAGTGGATGAATTACCCTGAGTATTAGACAAGGTATCAAGTCGTGATAACTTACGGACACGAAGCCATGCCGATGAAAAGACACTGTCGGGGATCGGACGTTTACGAAAGAAATTAATCATCTCAGATGTTTTATCAAGAAAATCGTCATCATCGCTATATAAGCGACGAATGCGAAGTAGCTGGGAGAATGGTAGAGAGTTGTGACAAGCAGAAGGTTGAGATGAAATGTGTGGAGCAGAAAACTAATGTGCATCAGTAAGTTTGAAGTAAAAAGATGTGCTGAGGTAAGGGGGATTAATAAGTGACAATAATGTCAAGAAAGTTGACAAGTAGTAGAGATGTTAGATGTGAATTGTAGCAGGGTTAAAATTGATTGTTGATACAGTTGATGAAGCGAGACAATTCTGTCTCAGGCATGTCAGTAATAACTATACCATCATCAATATATCTATGGAATAAAATGTGAAAAGGACCTTCATAAGCTTCCCAAACGTGATGTTCAAAATAGCCACGTAGTTCTATTTTGTGCAAGATCTTAATAACACATTTATAAGAAACAATAACACTCTATCAAGAACAGTATTATAATAACAAGAACGGTATCACAATAACATGAATGATATCACAATAACATGAACAATATCATAATAACAGGAATAATATCACCGGCACACGATTTATATAACAATAACAAAAATGATATAAAAATAACAAGAACAATATCACAAAAATAATAATGGTATCAGAATTTCATGAATTTTATATTGAGAAAATTGGTCACAGTGAGAAGAATGATATCAGAATGTGATGAATGGTATATCACAATGAGATAAACAGTATCTCTATGAGAAGTGTGGTATATCACAATGAGATAAGCAGTATCTCTATGAGAAGAATGGTATATCACAATAAGATAAGCAGTATCTCTATGAGAAGAATGGTATGTGTTCACTCTCTGATAACTAACATGATCGTTCATGGGGTTTTCCTCTAGGAGCGTGAACTACGTTGTGTTGCTGGTTGTACAGCGGAGCTGCGCTATTGTTCTCCTTGCGGATTTGCACAACCGTTTTCATCATGAATGCTCATATAACCAGTTCTTGTCTAAGTGGAAATCAGATAGATATAAACGAGTACCCAAATTTGTTAATTTTTTATGATCAGCGGGAAAGTTCTTGGAACCAGCAATAAAATTGAACACCAGCTATATTGCATCACATTATCTAAAGACATTGAAATAAGATTTAATATTCTCAATAAAACTTACAAAAATATTATGCCATTAACTTTTGAATTGAGGTTTAATATTCTTAACAAAATGTATTCCCCAAAATTGATGAGATTGACCTTTGAGCTTTCTACATTATATTCCTATTTCCCCATAGACACACAATATCTTGTAGATTTGCGCATAATTAAAATAACAAAGTACCAAGAACACAACATTAATGTTAAACAAGTCACGTATGGCGTGTACTCGTGTAATTCCAGACAAAATGGCACTGTGTAGATATAAGTACGATGTGTATATATGCAATAAATGTATCTTATAGTTTGTGATATTTTCTCTGTGTTTATTTTTTCAGGGCAAGACGAGATTTCAGAACAGCGACGAAAGCATGATAGAGATACGTTTCATTAAAACTAAAGCGCATGGTTCAGTTTGACTACTCATGTCTCACATATTGTCTAGAATCATAAGTTATATCTTGACTTGAGTCATATGTTATATGTTGAGTTGTGTCATATGTTTTTTGTTGACTTGAGTCATATACTATATTTTGACTTGAGTCCTATGTTATATGTTGACTTGAGTTCTATGTTATATGTTGACGAGTCATATGTTATATGTTGACTTGAGTTCTATGTTATATGTTGACTTGAGTCCTATGGTATATGTTGACTTGAGTCCAATGTTATATGTTGACTTGAGTCCTATGTTATATGTTGACTTGAGTCATATGTTATATGTTGACTTGAGTCCTATGTTATATGTTGGCGAGTCATATGTTATATGTTGACTTGAGTCCAATGTTATATATTGACTTGAGTCATATGTTATATGTTGACTTGAGTCCAATGTTATATGTTGACTTGTGTCTTTTGTTATATGTTGACTTGAGTCATATGTTATATGTTGACTTGAGTCCTATGTTATATGTTGACGAGTCATATGTTATATGTTGACTTGAGTCATATGTTGTATGTTGAGCTGTATCATATGTGTGATAATAAATCTGCCGTGTAATGCTAGCTACAAATGATGTGTTTTTGGTTTGTTTTCATCAAAATGATAACAAAAGTTATGAGTATAACAGTCCGACAGTGAAAATAATCTTCCTTTATGAAATTTGTGAGTATGACAGTCTGACAGTGAAAATAATCTTCCTTTATGAAAGTTGTACATGGACACTGATATACATGTGTACAGGTTTGACATAACACGTCAATACAAGCTCAACTTGATTAAATGGAAAAATTATTTATTATTAAACATGTGAAACATGTACAGAATTGACTATTCATGTATGCAACATTCTTGTTTTTCCTAGTATCATATCAACATACAACATTATTGTTTTTTCCTAGTATCATATCAACATACAACATTCTTGTTTTTCCTAGTATCATATCAACATACAGCATTCAACAAGAAATACACCAAAAATACGTTGTAGATGCTAGGAATATATAGGAACATCTAATGATAGAATATATTTAACAAAACAGAAGCCAAAAAATCCAGAAGAGCAAATGGACAATGAATGGGACAGCGTAAGGAAACGTATTCAAACATCAAATGAAATTTTACCAATAAGAAAGCCAAGAATACATAAACATGGATGACAAAAAGATGAAATATTAGTGAAAATGTCAGAACGAAAGAAAGCTAAAAAATACCCCAAAATGCTTAATTATAGACAATGAGATAAGTAACATGTGAAGAACAGCGAAAAAAAAGCAATAGCTAGAAACAAAATGAAAAGAAATATAGGAGATGTTCATACAACAGAAGACAAAATTAATGCATAAGAAGATAAGGCAGATCGCAAATAAAAAAAAATCATAATAATGTGGGTGGCTGCATTAAACATAAAAACGGGAAAAATATTTGATAAAACAGAAGCACTTACACGATGGAAAGATTATGGAACATAACTGTTTGACGACCTATCTATTTATTCGCTAAACCCTTTGTTACTTTTCAGCGTCAGGGGTAGAAGAGTTTTCTGGAGATAGTCCTCTTGTGTGATGAGTATACCGTAGAGTTTGTAGCCTCTTTTATTTCGGTGGTTCATCGTTTTAGTGGTTGGCCTCTATGTCTGCCTTCACTGTATCTGTGTAGCATAGCTTGCTTTCTTATGTTATCTGATAATAGTCTGTTGATGTGAGCAAACCATTTTATCTGTTGTCTCTTAGTAGTATATATTATAGTCAATATATTCCAAGATTGGAGTGGCACCGTTACTTTGTCTAACGTCTTCATTTCTCAATCTCTTAGCGATATTCCTTGGATTCTGCGCAAGCATGCCATTTCGTTGGTTTGACGACTAACGGAACAGAATATCAGCAATACACAACGATCCTGGACCAGCAATACTGAAAGCACATGTCCAAAATGCAATAAAATCAATGATATGTGGAAAGGTTGCAGGCTCCGACAACATAACAGCAGACTTAAGGAAAACTCCAAATGAATTTGGTGTGACTTTGCAATGACATACATGGAACAGCCCACATACCTAAAGACATAACTTCATTATTATTCATACCACTACCTACGAAGCCCAGGACTGTGAACTGTACAGAATAAAGAAAAATAAGTATAATGAGTCATTTAACTAAAATACTCCTCAAGATAATACATGAAAAAATTAAAAACACGATAGAAACGGAGGTCTGTGAAGATCAATTCGGTTTTAGGAAAAACAAAGGACACAGAGTATACAGAGTATACTTAGTATCCGAATAGTGATAAATATATAGAAGTCCAAAAAACAATCTGCATTTGCTTCATAGACTACAGCGAGGCCTTTGACATAGTCCAACATAAACAATCAATACAATATATTAAAGAAATAGGCATAGATGGAAAAGACATCAGACTGATTAGAAATATATATTGCTAACAAACTGCATTAATAAGATGTGAAAACAGCTACTCACCATGCATAGAAATAAGAAGAGTGGTACAACAATGAAGCATATTATCACCAACCCTATTTAATATCTACACAGATAATATATTTGTTTGTTGTTGTTTTTCGTTCGCTCCATTGTAACCATCACGGATATCCGTGCGATTTCCGCCGGGAGCGTGTTTACGTTGTGCCACTGTTATGCGCCTTGTAGGCCTAGTACATCCGATTTCAGCATGCCTTGACAATTCGGGTGGGCTACCCTTAGCCTGTGACAGCCTCTATATCTGTCTCCAGACACGCGTAGTGGTGACTCTTCGCCCAGACGATTTTTGCTCTCGTCTGACTCGCACAAGGTGTTCCACTGTCTATGAACTTGCCTCGTGTAATTGGACGTGCTGTGCCTGTTCCCATTGAGTACTGAACCGTTTCTCATCCATGAGCCTGGTTCCTTAGGGGAAGAACTCAACAGAGGAGTTGGACCCTGGCTCTTTCGCCCTCTTAGCCGAGGTGTCATTCACCGACATCGTGTACCCCTTGTTCAAGTTCGAGTCTTATACAACGCGTTTGAGAGCAAGGCGTTCTCGAGCTGAGCCTCCTTGTCCCAATAGCGCCTGAGCCCATCAGGTACTGAACCCTTTCTCTCTTCAAGTGTATTTCCGGTGTAGGAAAACCTGACAGTAGAGTTGGGCCAGGGCTAAATCGTTGTCACTTTTGCGCCTGAGCCCATCGGGTACAGAACCCTTTCTCTCTTCAAGTGTATTTCCGGTGTAGGAAAACCTGACAGTAGAGTTGGGCCAGGGCTAAATCGTTGTCCCTTTTGTGCCTAAGCCCATCGGGTATGGAACCCTTTCTCTCTGCAAGTGTACATCCGTTATAGGAAACCTTGACAGTAGAGTTGGGCCCGGACTACCATCGTTGTCCCTTTCTTGCCTAAGCCCATCGGGTACAGAACCCTTTCTCTTCGCGAGCATATTTCCGGTTTAGGAAGGCTCGACATAAGAGTTGGGTTAGGTCTTCTTGCTTTACCAAACGCCAATGTATGGGTCTTGGTCTCTGCCTGTAAGGAACACAGGTAACTAGAAGCTCGACTCGAGCTGACGGAGCTTGTAGTTCCCCTTTCCTAGGGACTTTTCACTTTCTATTTGCAGTTGGCGCTGCCCTCTAGCGCTGTTCTGCCCTTTCATTGTTTCATTGTACTCTGTATGAAATCTATTTGTCTCTCGCCATGCATCTACCTTTACGTGCATTTTACATTGGCCGCCCCTCTAATGTTCGGACTGGACTGACTTGCTTCACTGTATGTCGACAGTGTTGCTATATGTGGTGATGCTGGTGGTGTCGGAGATATTGTCTATCTCTTGTGCAGTCAAATCTCTTTCCATCTGCTACCTCCACATTCTCGGAAACGATCCTCAAATGATTTGGCCAGAATCAGCTCGAGCTGCTGTATTTCTGTTTCCAGGGTGCACCGCATGGAGGTACATTTGGGATCATGGTTATCTGCTAACCCTGGGTCCGCCTAGAGCAATGCGTTCCCTTTGCACCCCTAGAATATATTTTAAAAATATAGAAGAAATGCAAGGAATCAAGATCAGTGGGAAAATAAAAATACAACCTGATATATGCAGATGACACTGTTCATTTAGCAGAAAGTGAACATGAACTACAAAGACAAATATATCAAATCAATAAATCAAGTAATTAATATGGATTAGAAAATATCCAAAAACAAAAACCATGATAATCAGCAAAGACAGAAGAACAAGAGGTAAACATAAACATACATGGAGAGAAACTACAACAAGTAAAACATTATAAATATCTTGGACACATAGTCACAAATGACGGCATATGTGAAACAAAAGTTTAAAGGAGAATAGAAATGACTAAAAGTACCTTAAATGACATGAGGAAAATATTATCATATAAACAAATTACAAACAAGTTAAAAATGGGAATTATAAAATGCTACATCTATTCTATATAAATGCATGGTTCAGAAACATGGAAATTAAATAAACAATTAGAAGACAGAATTGATGCCTTTGAGATGTGGGTATATAGAAGAATAGGGAGAACATCATGGAAAGAGAATAAAACAAATAAAGAGGTTCTAAAACACTTATTATGAAGAAAGAATTATTAAAATAAAGATCAGGCAAATAAAATATTCTTGCTTGAGGGTAAAGTCAAAGGGAAGTGAGCAAGAGGTAGATACAAGTGGGAGAGTAACATGACAAATTGGACAGATTTCAGCTTGACAGAATGCACCACCAAAACAAGAGACAGGGGATGTTGGAGATCTGTTGCAGCTAACCTTCGTTGCGGAGATGGCACTTGATGATGATGACCTTTAATACAATTTATCATTGTTGATTTGCCGAATATTTTTCTTAAATATCTTCTTTTTTATGTTCTCAAGAGTTATCTTCACTGATAATGTTTTGTATACTTCTTTTTGCATTATCAATAACATTATATTTTTGCCTTCTCCAGACTGGCACAGTCACAAAATAAGCAGTCACATACATCAATTTTGACAGATCGGTAAGTAAACAATTTGTTTGTGTTCTTGCACCTGGACTTTTAGTTAAGGGTGCAAAGAATAAAGCCACTGTCTTTTTTCCAGGCATGTTTTCCAGGCTGAACTATGCCTCGCATTCCCCAGAGTCTACAAAACTGTTGCTACACAGTTCCCAGGCTGGCAGGGACAGCCAGGTTGTCGTGTTGTTTCACGTTAAAGATAAACATACATGGAGAGAAACTACCACAAGTAAAACGTTATGAATATTTTGGACACATAGCTACAAATGATGGCAGATGTAAAACAGAAGTTAAAGGAAATCAATGTGGCCCTTTTCAACTAATAAAACAAGGAGTCAGACAGGGATACGTGTTTTCACCAGACCTGTTCTCTTTATACAGTGAAAACATATTGCGTGCAATATTAGATATCCCAGGAATATCAGTGTGAGGACATAACATAAATAATTTGAGATATGCGAATGACACTGATCTGATTGCACAAAGGGAGGAAGACCGTCAAGATTTCATTAATGTAGTAGTCATAGAAAGTAAAGAGAAAAACTTCTTACTAAATATCAAGAAAACAGAAGTAACGGTTATTTCAAAGAAACAAAATAACACACCTTGCAAGATCAAAGTGAATGATATAGTATTAAAACTGATACAACAATTCAAATATTTAGGTACAATGATTACATCAGATGGAAGAAGTTCAACAGAAATAAGATGCAGAATAGGACAGGCAAAAACAACATTCAGAAAGATGAAAAATGTACTGTGTAATATGACTTTATCATTAGAGATGAGAAAGATTCTGCAGTGCTATATAACCCCTATACTAACATATGGGTGCGAGTCTTGGACAATAAACAAAATGGAAAGTGGGAAATTAGCTGCAACAGAGATGTGGTTCTAAAGAAGAATGCTGAGAATACTATGGACTGCCAGAAAAACTAATGTAGAGTTGTTGAAAGAGTTAAATGCGAAACGGACCTTAATCAACAATATAAGAAAAAGGCATTCTTCTTTTTTTGACCACTTCATGAGACAGGCAGGTTTAGAGAACATAGTCACAACAGGCAAAATTGAAGGCAACAGAGACAGAGAGCGACAACGTGAGAAAATATTAGACAGTTTGACAGCATGGCACGGCAAGGAAACAACAACGACTTTGATACATAATACTGTGGACAGAGAACTGTATGATCGCCTACGTTAGCCAGCATGGCACCCGATGATGATGATGATGCAAAAAGCACCATAGATGCCATGAGGAAAAGAGTGACATCTAAACAAACTACAAACATGTTAAAAATTAGAATTATAAAATGAACATCTATTCTATATTAGTGTATGGTTCAGAAACATGACCACTATATAAACAATTAGAGGACAGAAGTGATGCCTCTGAGATGATTGTATATAGAAGAATAGGGAGAACTTCATGGAAAGTGAAGAAAACAAATAAAGAGGTGCTAAAACACTTAATATGAAGAAAGAACTACTAAGAGAAATAAAAAATAAATCTCCTTGCTACATGTTTTCTTGTGAAGGAGTGCATGGATGCTTTCTATGGACTGTGTTCTAAAGTCCGCTTTGCCATAGCAGACGCAGCGACGTGTACATAAAAAATTTTGGTTGTACCTCCTAAAGAAAAAATCCTGTCCCAACCAAGGATTGAACCCGAGACCACGCGCTCCACTGTGAAATAGCGATTTTTGACAACTTAAAAGACATTGCACCTTGTTGAAGACCTTACTTGAGGGTAAAATCAAAGGGAAGCGAGCAAGAGGTAGACAGAGATACAAGTGGGAGAGTAACATCACAAAATGAACATATTACAGTTTAGCAGAGTTCACCACCAAAACAAGAGACAGGGGATGTTGGAGATCTGTTGCAGCCAATCTTCGTTATTGAGAAGGCACTTAATGATGATGAGTTTTTCCACATAAAAGACTTGCTGGTTCAGTCTGTTTTCATCGAGTCCGTTTCATAATTTCGGAGATGACTAATAATCTCTATTCTGGTCGCTAACATACTTGGACACTTCGGACATGCGATGACTACTGTAGATGGTTTTTGGTCTACCAGTGACTTTCTAGCATAGCATGTCACAAACGGCCATGACACATAGACATAACGTCTATAAAGCCAGAAGCAGACCATGTAAAAGATGCATCACAGATATCAAAGAAGCCACAGGAGCTTACATACAGCGCACAAGAAGGTCATGTCCAGAGAACTCTTCCACACCTGACGTCGTGAAAAGGCAAACCAGGGCCACAGAGTATAGATAGACAGTGACTTTTTAGCTACGTTCCGCTGTTAATCTGTTGCATTTCTCCGCTTTCTACAAGATGCTGCACCTTTTTTTAACGGCAGAGAGTCATGTAGCTCTATTCTGTGCAAGTTTTTTCTTGTAATTAATTCTATCGAACCGTACACAATTCCTGTTGTGACTATTGCCATATGAATATGCACAATTTTTAAATTATGACTAGTGTCATAGGATCATTCAACATTCTAATTGAACACTAGTGTCATTGGAACATACAACATTCTTATTGTGATTAAGATCATAAGAACAAATATCATTGTTATTGTGACTAATGTCATAAGGTTATACAACATTTTGTGTGTGACTATTGTCATAAGGTCATATACCATTATATTTGTGACTAATGTCACCACAACATACAACTTTATTATTGTGACTAGTTTGATGAGAACAAACATTATCTTTGTGATCAATGCTATAAGAACATATAATGTTCTTATTGTGCCTATTGTAATGGTATAAATATCATCAAGTGCAGTCTCTCCACGAAGTGTGGCTGTTTCAAAACTTCAACTTCCTTGGTCTCTTGCGTTTTTGATGCACACTCCTAGAATGTAAGGTGTCGAACTTATGTTTTTGATTTGGGTGTACTCTGTTATAATGTAAGGTGTCGAACTTATGTTTTTGAATTGGTGTACTCTGTTAGAATGTAAGGTGTCGAACTTATGTTTTTGGTGCACTCTACTAGAATGTAAGGTGTCGAACGTATGTTTTTGAATTGGGTGTACTCTGTTAGAATGTAAGGTGTCGAACTTATGTTTTTGATTTGGGTGTACTCTGTTAGAATGTAAGGTGCTGATCTTATGTTTTTGAATTGGGTGTACGCTGTTAGAATGTAAGGAGTCGGGCTTATGTTTTTGATTTGAGTGTACTCTGTTAGAATGTAAGGTATCGATCTTATGTTTTTGGAGCACTCTGCTAGGAGGTAAGGTGTCGAACTTATGTTTTTGGTGTACTATGCTACAATGTAAGGTATCGAACTTATGTTGATGGTGTACTATGCTAGAATGTAAGGTGTTGATCTTATGTTTTGGTGTACTATGCTAGAATGTAAGAAGTAATAACACAACAACCAAAAATCATAATAGACAATACCCATATATAATATGTGGATACATTCGAATACTTAGTAGCAATCATCAACGGTGCAGTAGACGGAACGACAGAGATAAGGAAGAGATTAGCAATGCTAAATTGTAAAATAACACAGTTGAAAAACATATGGAAATACAACACATTATAAACAAAATTGCTAATGCTATGAACTTTTATTTTTCCGGTTGCAACATGCCGCAGTGAAGAAAACAACGGTTGAGATGAAATACTACTGATGGATACTTAGAATTTCTTGGAAGGAAAAACAGAGAAACTCAGATATTGTAAACACATTGAAGATTCCAAAGTGTTGGTTACTAAACACAAAAGCAAGAAGAAAACTACACCTGTTTGGTCATATAAAGAGACGCAATTGTTTAGAAAGACAAATAATGGAGTGCAGAGCACCTTGGCGGTGGAGCAAAGACAGACCAAGAAGACAATGGACTGACGACGCTAAAGACAATATGAATACATCGTTGAATAATATTAGCCAAATCGTCTAAGACAGACATGCATTCATGGAGTTCATTTGGGAAGATAACGTTCTGTAGAGAATACGCCACATGACATGGCATCATGTAAACTTTATAAAGTTTTATGGTTGAAACGTCTATTCGTCTGTGTATCATGTGTTTCCAGTTGTTAGCGAAATCTTATTACATTGTATCTAGCTTTACCTGAAGAGCTGCATGGTTGCCACACATATTAACACGATATCCGCTGAAGAACGTACAGTAATGTTACAAATATTAGCATGATCTATTGTCTTTCTATACGCGCAGACACCAACATAATACATCACCAATCTCTTGAATGGATACCTACAGGCAAAAGAGCAAGGGGTAGACCAAAAGAAACACTCAGAAAAACAATACTTAGAGAAAGTAAAACAACCAATATTCATACTATTCAAGAACTGCACATAATAGCTTTGAACAGACATAATTGGAGAGATCTGACATCTGCCCTATGCGTTAACTAAAACGCAAAAGGAAAATGAATGAATGAATTAATGGTATTTCTCCAGGTGAATGAAGGTTGATAACATTCACACTTTCGGTTAAGATTAAGGGTGAGAGCTTAAGCTGTCGTTCCAAGGCAGATGTGTCGCCGTGATTGTATTTAGTCCATGTTTGTTCAAGGCTATCTTGATGTTTTCTATCCACCGTTTTCTTGTCTACCTATGGCCTTCATCATCATCATTAGGTGTCATGCCGGGTGGCGTAGGCGGTCATGGCTCTCCACAGCTCTCTGTCCACAGTATTATGTATCAAAGTCGCATTTGTTTCCTTGCCGTGCCAGGTTGTCAAACTTATATTTTCTCACGTTGTCGCCCTCTGTCTCTGGTGCCTTCAATCTTGCCTGTTGTGATTATGTTCTCCAAACCTGCCTGTCTCATGAAGTGGCCAAAAAAAAGAAGATTGCCTTTATCTTATATTGTTGATTAAGGTATATTTCACATTTAACTCTTTCAACACCTCTACATTAGTTTTTCTGGCACCTTTGGCCTTACGCCCGGATATTCTTTTGTTATATGCTCGTATTGGTATTTAAAAGCGCACTATTAACTTTATTATTTTTATTACTTATTGTTATTATTATTATGGTTGAGTTTTGAGTCATCGTCAATTACGACGGACGAACATCACCATTTAGGTTGGGTTCATTCCTATAAGGTGACCAAACCACTTTACTTGCTGTCTCTCGATATGTTCAATACATGATATTATACCAACTCTTTTCATAATTTCTTCATTTTTCTTATTTTATCTAGTTTGGTAACCATTGCAGCTTTTCTCAGACACTGCATTTTGCACTAACTATTTTTCTCTGCTGCGAGGATGTTAAAGACGATGTTTGACATTGGTAGCAGAGTGTCTATATATCAATTGTAGATATAATATGTTTTTTTTTAAATTTCCATCTTGATTTTAGGGTGAAGAAGTAATGGTGAAAGTTGGTAGGTCACTGTGTTTGCTTTCTGGCACCTTGTTTCTATTTCTCTGTCTAGTCTTCCATCTTCGGAAATAAACGCTACCTAGATATTTACATTTTTAATTAACATATCTGCCGAAAATAGCATGTATGTCAACAGGGACAGTCAGGGATATTATCTTTGATTCCATGCATGTTCAATGAGTAAATTAAGGTAAGTTGACGGATAGACTGACAGTCTGTCATCTCTGAAACAATTCATTATTTTCATAGCTTGTCTCAATTTCTCACTATTGTAGTTTATCTTGTACATTTTATCACTATTGTTTTTTATTTTTTATATTTTATCACTATTGGCTTTTATCTTTTATCAGGTTTGTCTTTTATCCATCAGCCACCACTATGACGACGAGATGCAGGTCAGTAAACATTGAACATGTGCCTTTTTATAAAAGAGCTCTAGATTACTGGGAATGCTAGATGTAGGCCTACTATGACTATGTATGGGTCAACAAATCTGAGGAAATAATCTTGAGATAGTTGACCACGGTGTCTATTCTATTCTACTGGAAGGACACGTTAAACTGCGATCTGGCGCACTTGTATGTCCACCTACGGGACCAAACATGCATCCATAAACATCCCTTGCCACACCTACCAGACCTTATATGAGTTCCATAGTTGAGAAGAACACATGCTTTTGTTAGAAATGTTTTTGTTTTGGTTGAAAGTACAAAGGCACAGTGTGATATACAGAGTCATGGCTAAGTAATTACACTCTCGATGCCTGGTTACTGATAAGAAGGATGTCTCAAAGGAAAGCTAATCAAAGTAAATGCACGCCGACATTGGAGACGCTGGGTAAATTCACCGAATAACGCAGATCTGTTGTTTAACTAGCAGCACATAGTGCTCAGCAAACCCCCACATAGAAGAATAATGTAATATAACATTTCAATAGTTAGTGATATCATCTTCAAGTGTAGTCTTGGAAATAAAGGACGCTGCAACAGATCCCCAACATCTCCCTGTCTTACCTAGCTGGTGCACTATACAAGACTTTACATCTGTCCACCTCGTGATCATTCTATCCAATATATACCTCTGCCTAACTCTTGCTCGTCTCCGCTCGACTCTGAAGTTCTCTAACAAGGTGTCGACTTTTAATATTTCCAAAATACTGCTATTGTTTGATATTTATTTCCTTTAGTAGTTATATTTTCATACGAAATGTTAGAATCTGTCTGTTCGTTTTCTTCTCATTCCATAAAATTCTCCATATTTTTCTATAAATCCACTTCTACATGGTGTCAATTCTGCCCTCTAATTATTTGTTAAATGTCCATATTTCTGAGCCATACATCAATATAAAATAGATGTATACATTTATAATTATCATTTTTATTTTCTTTGTAATTTGCTTAGATGTTAATATTTTCCTAGAGTAATTGAAAATAGTTTTGCAATTTTTATTGTACTTTTAAATTCTATTTAACACCTACCAGCATTTATGATTACGTATCCCAGATATTGGTAATGATCTACTTGTTGTAGTATCTCGCAATTTTTATATGTAGCATCTGTCATATTGCAAATTTGCCAATTATTATGATTGTTGATTTTTGGGATGTTTATATTTTGTCTCCATATATTTCACTTGATTTATGATCTATTATTTTATGCAGTTCCTATTAACTTTCTGCTAAAATGGCAGTGTCATCTGTATACAGCAGGTTGTTTATTACTTTAGCAGTGATCTTGAGTTAATGATATGAATATTGTAAATATAATTACACGCAGCAGATTGAAGACAGCAAATATTATCTGTACTGCTATTATGATATTTGTCTCTGTGTTTGATCTTTCTTTCAAATTAATAATTTAATTACGTCTATTCTTGTCTAAATATCTGTGATTTGTATCCAGCAATCAATAAATATTGCAATAACTGCCAGGTTAAACATAATGGTGACAATAACTACAAGATTTGTAATTTTTAATTATATAACTAGGAGATATAACTATAAATATTGTCAAATGATTCCTTTTTTACTGCAGCATATTTTTTTCGATATAACGTACTTGAAGTGAATTATTATAAAGTGAATTATTATTCACCGAATAACGCAGATCTGTTGTTTAACTAGCAGCACATAGTGCTCACCAAACCCCACGTCCATCTCAAGTCACACTTGAACTAGTGATTATAATCATTAATAATTATAATAATTATTAAAGGGGAAACATAGAAGACTGCTAATAGTTTTACATAGAAAACTGTAATTATACCTAGAAAATGTAAAGATAACATATTGTTTGACAACCAGTAGAGTTAAAATAAAGCTGTTCAACTTAATGCTGGTGCATTTGCTATATTCTAGAGCAGTTGTTCTCAAACTATTTGTCCCCGTTCCCCTGTCACCATACAAGAAAATTGCATTCCTTCTCTCTAATAAACTGCATATATATATATATATTTGTGTGTGTGTGTGTATATGTATGTATGTTTATATATATATATATATATATATATATATATATATATATATATATATATATATATATATATATATATTTGTGTGTGTGTATATATGTATGTATGTTTATATATATATATATATATATATATATATATATATATATATATATATATATTTGTGTGTGTGTATATATGTATGTATGTTTATATATATATATATATATATATATATATATATATATATATATATATATATATTTATATATATATATATATATATATATATTTATATATATATATATATATATATATATATATATATATATTTATATATATATATATATATATATATATTTATATATATATATATATATATATATATTTATATATATATATATGCATGAGGATATTCTGATCAACTACAAATTCAGAAACAGTGTCACTTACACTAAAAATGTATCCAGGAGCTAATATCAGCTATGGCCATAACCAAGTGCTGTGCAATATGTAAATAAAATAGAACATAGATGAAATCAAGATCCACAGAAAGACATCTTATTAAAGATCTTCAATAACGTGTCATGTCTTTTAATGTGTCCAAAATATTTCATTTGCTTGATCTTTATTTCCTATAAAAGTGCAATCGTCATGTTAAGTTTTGTTATACTCTCTGTGTTTGTTTTCTTTTCTTTCCATGATGTTCTCCCTATTCTTCTACATATCCACATCTCAAAGGCATCAATTCTGTCTTCTAATTGTGTGTTTGGTCATGCGTGAATAGTTCGTTGAAGACCTTACTGTTTTATAACATCGAGGGGAGGCGAGCTAGAGGTAGGCAGAGATACAACTGCGAGAGTAAAATCACACGAAGGATACGTTACAATCTAGAATAGTGCACCATCAAATCAAGTGATAGAGGGTGTTGTTAGAGGTCTGTTGCAGCCAACCTTCGTTGTGGAAACGACACTTAATGATGATGAATACAATGCATATAAGCCAACTATCACATATTTTTATGTTTATAGTATTACATTGTAATCATGTAAGTGAATGTATACATTCCACATTCATATACATTACATTACATGTATTACATTATACATCCATGTGAATTATCTTTATTTTAGAACCTTACAAATGTATAAGCACTATATTGATAAGAGACATTTAATCTAAAATTATACATAAGGTATAAGTTAACAAAATACATCTTGCAAATATCAGAAACTGGTAACACTGTTCCACATTAGTCGATTCATCAAGTTAAATTAAAAGTAACTCAGATTCAGCAGCCGTGATCTGTTGCACAACTTGCTTCTTGATGCCAATAGCTATGTACCTTATTATCCGTTGAATAATACCGTTTGTTAGTGAAACTTCAGCAAGTTTTTTTTCGCCAATCCATTTCCCAAACACAATTTTTACTACTTTAAGAAGTGATCAAAGGTTCTCAAATTATTTGATGTTTTTATCAGTTCTGATATATTTCCAGTGCTACATCTAACATCCCATCTGCCTTTCTACTGACTCTCTCTTATTGACTGTTCTATTGTCTGCCTCTCATCTACTGTTCTAACCACTCCCTCTCATCTACTGTTCTATTCACTCACTCTCACTCATATATTGTTGCATTCATTCCCTCTCATCTACTGTTCTATTCTCCCCCTTATCTGCTTTATTATTCACTTCTCACATGTACTATTCTGTCCACTCCCTCTCATGTACTGTTCTATTCACTCCCCATCCCATACTGTACTTTTCACTCCTCCTCCTATACTGTACTATTCACTCCCCCTCCCATAATGTACTATTCACTCCATCTCCTATAATGTACTATTCACTCCCTCTCCCATACTGTACTATTCACTCCCCCTCCCATACTGTACTATTCACTCCCCATCCTATACTGTACAATTCACTCCCCCTCACATACTGTACTATTCACTCGCCCTCCCATACTGTACTATTCACTCGCCCTCCCATACTGTACTATTCACTCCCCATCCCATACTGTACTTTTCACTCCTCCTCCTATACTGTACTAATCACTCCCCCTCCCATACTGTACTATTCACTCCCTCTCCTATAATGTACTATTCACTACCTCTCCTATACTGTACTATTCACTCCCCTCCCATACTGTACTATTCACTCCCCTCGCATACTATACAATTCACTCCCCCTCCCATACTGTACTATTCACTCGCCCTCCCATACTGTACTATTCACTCCCCATCCCATACTGTACTATTCACTCGCCCTCCCATACTGTACTATTCACTCCCCATCCCATACTGTACTATTCACTCCCCCTCCCATACTATACAATTCACTCCCCCTCCCATACTGTACTTTTCACTCCTCCTCCTATAATGTACTATTCACTCCCCCTCCCATACTGTACTATTCACTCCCCATCCCATACTGTACTATTCACTCCCCCTCCCATACTATACAATTCACTCCCCCTCCCACACTAAACTATTCACTCGTCCTCCCATACTGTACTATTCATTCCCCATCCCATACTGTACTATTCACTCGCTCTCCCATACTGTACTATTCACTCGCCCTCCCATACTGTACTATTCACTCCCCATCCCATACTGTACTATTCACTCCCCCTCCCATACTATACAATTCACTCCCCCTCCCATACTGTACTTTTCACTCCTCCTCCAATACTGTACTATTCACTCCCCCCCATACTGTACTATTCACTCCCCATCCCATACTGTACTATTCACTCCCCCTCCCATACTATACAATTCACTCTCCCTCCCATACTGTACTATTCACTCCCCCTCCTATACTAGACTATTAACATCATTTCATATACTGTACTATTCATACCCTCTCACTTTATATTCTATTCCCAAATCTCATATACTGTATTATACACTCCGTCTAATATACTGTACTCTTCACTCCATTTCATATATTGTACTATTCACTCCATCTCATATGTTGTACACTTCACACATCCTTTCATAAACTGTACCAATCTCACTCTTATATACTGTACTATTCACTCACTCTCATATATTGTAACAATCACGTTCTGTTATTTAATTTACTCTTTACTTCCTCCCATATGCTGTGCCAATTCCTCCCTCTAACTTACTTTACTATTCACATATACTGTACCAACCACATCCTCTCATCTACTGTAATATTCAATCCCTCTCATAAAATGTACCAATCACTCCTCTCATATACTGTTCTACTCACACACTTTCATATACTGTACCAATCACTGTCATCTACTACTGTACTAATTACTCCCTCTCATCTACTGTACTATTCACACGGTCACATATACTGTACCACTCACTCCTTCTCATCTATTGTACAAACACATTTTCTAATCTACTGCACCAATTACTCCATGTAACTGACTGTACTATTGACTCCCTCTCATATCCTGTACTAATAAGATACCATTCTGTACACATTACTCTTTCCTATCTACTGTACTATTTACTCGTTTCCATCTCATTTACTATTCGATTAACACCTCTAATATACTATACCAATCACTCCCCCTCCTTTACTGTACCAATAACTCCCTCGCATTTACTGTACTGTTCACTACAATGTACCAAGCATCCGCTCCCATATACAGTAATATTCATTCCCAGTGTATGTGGCCAGTGTACACAAGCGTAGACCAGAGCTAGAAAAGATGTGTTATGAGGCTGACGTCATTGCATTGCAAGAAATACAGCTAGGTGAAGGTGGTAATATCAGGATAGCCGGATTTCAGTGTTTCTACAACAGGCGACATCTTGGACAGGCAATCTTAGTACGCGAGGGTGTTAGTGTATGCGAGGTTGATATGTCCAAGTGGGATAGCGACAATATCCAGTTACAGGCAGTGAGAGTCCAGAGGGTCCAACACCCAATCATGATTGTAAATGTGTATGCCTGCAACACGAGCATTGATCTTCAGGATTGGAAAATCCTAGGGGAGATAATGGAACAGGAAAAGCAGATCCTCTTCTGTGGTGACTTCAATGCGAAAGATACATCATGGGGCAATAGTGCTTCGAACAAACAGGAAGAGAACTTGAG
>CM067306.1:53948058-54006566 GCA_034231615.1 Meghimatium bilineatum
TGTTAGGATGATATCGTCCAGGAAAAAAGACATGGCAGAATGCAGCCATATTTGTGCAGGACGTTTTTGAGGGGTTCGATTCGCGCATGGAGACATGTGCAGTCGCAATAGACCTTGAGGATGCGTACAATAGGGCGTCCTTGGATATCTTGATGCCCCAGCTGTTAAATCTTGCAGTTAATCCTTTTGTCGTGCGGTGGGTTAGCGCCGCCCTAATGCACAGGGTTGTAGTTCTTAAGTGTGGTAACTGGATATCTGTACCAACGGTTATTAGCCCTGGTCTGCCACAGGGATCGCCTCTATCTCATGTACTTTTCAATGTATAAACAGTACATATCGCTGGCAATCAAATCACAGGTGTTGGCAGAACGATGTCATATGCTGATGATATCCTGATGTAAAGACAGGGCAGAAATCGAGAAGAGTGCGTCGTGGAACTACAGAAGGAGCTGGACAGACTGACAAATTGGGGTCGAGATAGGGAGTAGTGGTTAATCCGTCTAAGGCATTCGTGTCGTGGTTTTCCTTGAATAATCACATGGTAAAGACACCCATGCCACAAGTTTCGTTGTCCGGGAAAAGTTTAGAAAGAACTAGCACAATGAGATATCTGGGTGTGTTTTTTGACAGAAGCCTGAGTTTCAGGGAACATGTTGACCATATTATCATAAGGGCAGGCAAAGGCTTAGCAGCAATGAAGGTTATGGCTGCTGCGCAGTGTGAGCAGAGATTGTTATTTCTTTTGTACCAGGGTTTGGTAGTGGCTGTGGTGGAATATGCACTGGCAATACTGACTCTTAGCCAAACTCAGATCGAAAGACTGGATAGAATCCAGATTGCAACAATGCGTATCATACTGGAATGCACAAGAGACACACCGACAAGAGCTATGCGATACCAACTTGACTGCCCAACAGCTGAGCATAGATTACAGTATTGCCGTGCACGAGCGTACCTTCAAATATATGCAGATAAGGAACATCCGTTGCATTCCGAAATACAGAAAGTTAAAGGCAGCAGACTCAATAGAGGGAAGTCGTGGATGGGACATGCTGATGATGTCATACAAAGCGTGTGCAGATTGAAGGAAGTGGCAGCGGGTGCGGAATTGATAGCTCTACCCACAGATTTCGAAACATGTTTGAGAGTAGTAATATCACTTAGCAGGGAATGCAGAGAATGGTGTCCCACAGCTGTGGAGAAAGAAGTGCAGGCTTTAATCAGTGAGAATACCAAAGAGGGTGATGTGATTATATACACTGATGGATCTGTAATTAGGCATGTTCGCAGTGCTTGGGCCTTTACAGCTCAGTGCGCAGGTAAAACTATCAAGGAGGAAAGTGGTGCCTTTGCGGTCACTACGAGTAGTATGACCATGGAGACTATGGCAGTGACCAAGGCATCTGAGTGGCTACGCACACAGAGGGTGACGCAGGTCTGCATCTTGAGTGATTCTATGAGTATGATTAAGAAGGTACAAGTGGGTCTCGTTCGTGAATAGTGGATTGAGGCCTTGAGAAAGGCAAGCTTGAAAGTGGTTACATTTATTTTCGTGCCGGGACATGTGGGCGTTCGAGGCAATGAAAGAGCGGATCAACTGGCATCGTGCGCGAATGTGGCACAGGGCGATGGGGCAATGGATCGCGCTGACGTTTTGAACTCCGTAAGATATAACATGCGAGAGTGAGACTAATGTGGATGATGATTCCTTTTCAATGGCTAGGATTAAAGGTACCAATCACTCCTTCCCAACTACTGTACTATTCACTCGTTTCCCTGTCATCTACTATTCTATTGACTTACTCGCATACCAATCTGTACCAATCTCTTTCTCTCATTTAATGCTCTTTTCACTCCCTCTCATATACTTTACTATTAATTTCCTCTCATTTACTGTACCAATAACTCCCTCATATAATGTACCAATCACTCACTCTCATCTACTGTACCAATAACTCCCTCATATAATGTACCAATCACTCACTCTCATCTACTGTACCAATAACTCCCTCATAAAATGTACCAATCACTCACTCTCATCTACTGTACCAATAACTCCCTCTAACCTGCTGTACTATCTATTCTCTCTCATATATTGTACTTATACATCCACTCTCATATACAGCACCAAACATTAATTATCATATACTGTACTATTCACTCCCTTTCATATACTGTACTTTTCACGCCCTCTCATCTACTATTATGTCCACTTTCTCTCATATACTATACTATTCTCTAATTCTCATATACTATTATGTCCACTTTCTCTCAGATACTATACTATTCTCTAATTCTCATATACTATACTATTTACTCTCTTTCACAAATTGTACCAATCACTCCCTCTAACATGTTGTGCTATTCGCTCCCTCCCATATCCTGTACGAATAGGATACTATTGTGTGCAAATAATTCCTTCTCAACTACTGTACTATTCACTCGCTTCCCTCTCAACTACTGTACTATTCACTCGCTTCCCTCTCAACTACTGTACTATTCACTCGCTTCCCTCTCAACTACTGTACTATTCACTCGCTTCCCTCTCAACTACTGTACTATTCACTCGCTTCCATCTCAACTACTGTACTATTCACTCGCTTCCATCTCAACTACTGTACTATTCACTCGCTTCCCTCTCAACTACTATTGTAATGACTCCCTCTCATATACTGTACCAATCACCCCCTCTCATATAATATACTATTCATTCCCTATCATTTACTGTACAAATAAATATCTCATTTACTGTACGAATCACTCATTCTTATCTACTGTACTAAGTACTTTCTGTAACCTACTGTACATTTCATTCCCTCACATATACTGTCCTATTCACTGCTCATAAACTGTACCAATCACTTCCAGTCACATTATTTTTCTAGTTATATTTCTTTTGCTGTTGCATTCTTTGGAAAAATGTATTCGTTTCTCAGTTGTTTTGCTGCTTCAGGAGATTCTTTCTTAATATTTTTTTTTCACTTCAATTATCGCATGATTTCAGAATGTCTTCTTTTAAACAAACTTTGAATGTTATTGTTTCTGTTGCTGATTTTAGTAGTGGATATATCATGGATTCTGTGGGAGAGTAAACTTCTCCTTAAACATTTCACAAATGACACAATTCACAATATAACATATGACACAAATCAAAATATAACAAATGGCACAAGTCAACCTATAACATATGACGCAAGTCAACATATAACATATGACAGAAATCAACATATAACATACACAATTGTCAAAATAAAACAAATGACACAATTCAATATGTAACATATGACACAAGTCAACATATAACAAATAACACGCGTAAACATATAGCATATGGCCAACCTCAAAACATGACTGTTCTACATCAGAAACAATGATCAAACGTACAGATTTAACAATATACTTTATTTTTACTGTATTTTGTCGTTTTCTGACCAACATCATGGCTACTTCTACAAATCCACGGAGAAACATCTAGGCTACTTATTACTGAAAATATAGATAACATATCACTAACTATAAGCAACATTCACAGAATTGTATAATATATCTTCATAAACACTTGGCAATTTTATATATCTACATCACAATTTTATATTATTTACAATTGTTTATATATATATATATATATATATATATATATATATATATATATATATATATATATATATATATATGTCCAAAAATGAAGTCGTGTAAGCATGCAGCCACTCAACATTTTCGACCTTTACACACGCAAGATTATGTGAAATACACTAGAATACCCACTTTATGAACATCATCATCAAATGCGGTTTCCACAACGAAGGTTGGCTGCAATAGATCTCCAACATCCATTGTCTCTTGTCTTGGCGGTGCACTCTGCTAGAATGTACCTGTCTATCGTGTGATGTTACTCTCCTACTTGTATCTCTGCCTACCTCTTGCTCTCTTCCCTTTGACTTTAACCTCAATTAAGGTCTTCAATAAGGTGACATGTTTTTTTAATGTGTTTAAAATATATTATTTGCATGATCTTTATTTCTCTTAGTAGTTCTTTCTTCATATTAAGTGTTTTTAGCACCTCTTTATTTGTTTTCTTCTCTTTCTAAGATGTTCTCCTTATTCTCCAATAAACCCACATCTCAAAGGCAATAATTATGTCATCTAATTGTTTATTTAGACGATATGGACATTGTGTGTCCATGTTTCTGAGCCATACATTAATATAGAATAGATGTTACATTTTATAATTCTCATTTTTATGAACAAGGAAATTCTGAAAAAAATATGTGTGCAGATGACATTGTCCTGATATCATGAAGATCCGCAGATTTAAGAACACATGGTTATGTTAGTCAACCATCATAGCGAGGCACACACTATTTTTCTTAGTGTAAAGAAGATAAAATAATTAATGTCAACTAAAAGGACTCGCACCTAAAATTGTCATTGACAAAAAAAATGTTAGAAAATGTCAGCAGTTTTGAATATCTTAGGCAACCACATAAACACCACAGGATATTGTTTAGTAGAGATTATACAGAGATTTGCTGTAACCCTGCAAGGAAAAAAAACATCACAGATGAAAATCAATGCACGGGGAACACAGAAAAACCTAGTTACTACATAAAATATTTAAGGCAGACGCTCAAGTGAGATAAAGAGCCACACATCACAAGCCAAATCAGCATTTCAAAAAATTATATTCATTTTGTGTAATGGAACACTATCAATGCAGGCCCGAATACAAGTGCTGGGGTGTTGTACCAATTCATTTTTTATGGATGTGAAACATGGACTATAAACAAAAAAATCTAAACGACCCGGAGGCTACGGACAGCTAAGAAAACAAATACAAATGCAAGTGATGTTTGCTTAAAAAGATGGATCATATCAAATATTAGGGGCAGACAGTCAAGGCTTCTATGGCATGTGATGAGAAGGACACAACTTGAACACTTAATAACCACTGGAAAGATCAACGGGAGAAGAGACAGGGGACGATAAAGAGAGAATTGGCTAGATGGACTAGTATTGTGGCACGGTAGAAGTCACCAACCGAGCTTATTGACAACACAAGAGACAGAGAGTCGTAGAGAAACATGATTGTCTACACCATTCGGCATGGCACTTTATTGATCGCAAACACAAGATTGATTAGTTTTATAATGAACGCGCACACTATAAGATATGGGTGAGATGTAGATTGTTCATTGTAAAGTCAATCGACCTTGTGTTCTACGCAAGTTCTATTATTATACAATTTTATACCAGTGTCACTTATTCAGTTACAATTATTAAAAACGATGTTTTACCGAAGAAACGTATGTTTCTGAGACGTAGGAAATGATATTCGCTATGGAAAATAAATTATCGGCATTCGAATGTAAATGTTGTTAGAAATCTCCTAAATATTATATATATATATATATATATATATATATATATATATATATATATATATATATATATATATATATATATATATATATACTATACGACTATATATCTACAAGACTTTTTTGATTGTATTTATATCACAATTTTATATATCTACATAAAATGTTTATGTATCTACAGAACATTTGTACATATCTACATAACATGTGTAGGTATCTACAGCAGACTTTATAAATGTATATCATGTTTTATTTATTGTTATGTGTTCAGCACCGAAATCGGATGTGTCGGGAAATTGGCGCAAATAAGAATGCGGCACAACGCATGCCCATTCTCTGGCCTACATCCTGCTGGAAATTTAGACGGATCATTGTCCAGCTATAGGAGAGATCCAGCGGGTGTTTGAGAATGTATCCTGGTACAAGAGAGATCCAGCGGGAGTTTGAGAATGTACGGCTTTTCAAATAATCACATTTATTTTTTTTTAATTTTTCGCGCTTAATGTTTATGTGTTTCTTAAAAAAGGTCCCAGTTGGACCGGAACAGCGGAAAATAGTCCTTGTTCTTTTGTTTATTACTATTTGTTAATTTTTTTCATAGTTAGGATTTAACAGTAACCTTATACTTTATATAATATTTCTGCTTAGTCGGACATCCTCTAACAGTTGGTTATTTATATCAAGAACCCAAGAAAATCAATGTTTCTTCTATTCTTTTGTCAGTTTTCCGGTTTGTTTCCAATTATTTAAAAACTTCAGTACATGCAGTATTCACTTTTAGTTTCAATCAAAGACATCTTTTTTTTGGGATGTGTCACATGTTATATATAGATTGTAGCGGTTCAGTTTTACTGCAATCGTTACTGGTATATAGCTATATAATAATGTATACACTTTCTCACTTACAGACAAGAGGATATGGGAGTAAATACTTACCGCTTCTGACATACAAATCGGTGTTTTTTAGAGCAAGGTTTATCATCCCAAGCTCCAGTCAATGTTCTGAGGAGGCAGTGTTCATCTGTGAAGAATATTGATTTGTCATGATGTCAATGATATGCCAAGCGTGATCAGTAAAGCAATACATAAACTTGATATATAGGCCTAAATCTACTAAAGGTAATACCTTGCGTTTCCATAGTGAGAAGACAAATGAATAAAGAGTGCTATTGTGCATGCTTTCAACATATTCCGACCTTTCAGAAATCGCTGCGGTTGCCTATGGAAAACATCTATCCAGCCACCATGGAATAGAATATCAGTAAAGTATACAGACATGTAGGCTTATATGATTTGAAGGACTGCATTCAAAGAACAAAAAGAACAATTTCATTTTTTCAAAGAACAAAAAGATAGGAACAGACGCAACCATTGTTCTCCGAATTCACCGACAACTTTAATCTGTTTTAATCAACTTAAAAAATAATCAGAGGAACGAACACCGAACATCTAATCTCTTTCTTGGTAAAAATATCAAATAATCTACTCACTGGGCTATGAAGACTGCATGCTTGTGTTCCTAATTATATTTTAAAAAAAATTAAAATTGCATAATTTCGCAAAATAGCAAAAGAAATCTGACTGAACAAGAAATAAACAGAAATAGAATTGCATTACAACCAAGATACAACATTACTATATACGAAAATTAAGATGATAACAGGAAAGAGAACGCAAACAGTTACACGGTGTCTAAAATCTAAGACAGGGCAGGTATTAATGTAGATCACATAGTACAGAGATGGTCAGAATATATCAAAGAACGTTATGATGACAATAGACCAGAAATAAACATACACGATAACGGCGAGGGTCCATCAATACTCACAGCAGAAGTAAGGGAGACACACATGGAATATGGCACAGCCCCAGGTCCAGACAATATCGCATTAGAAGAATTAACAGCTTTAGTTGACTTTGGAGTTGAAATAATCACAAAACTGCTGAATGACATATATAACAGCGGAAACATACCCGATGACTTAATGAGGTCCATATTTATAGCCTTACCTAAAAAACCAGGGACCACCGAGTGTGAAGAACACCGTACAATCAGCCTCATGAGCCAAATAACCAAAATACATCACAGAATCATCATGAAGAGTGTGAGAAACAAAATAAAACAAGAAATAAGTCCACACCAATGTGACTTTGTAGAAGGCAAAGGTTCCAATAATGCTATTTATATATTAAGAACACTAATAGAGAGGTCTATAGAGGTAAAGACAAATCTGTACCTCTGTTTTATAGATTACACGAAAGCATTTGATAAAGTTAAACATAGCGAAATTATACACATGCTAGAGAATCTGAACATTGACAGCAAGGATTTAAGAATAATCAAGAACATGTACTGGCAACAAACAGCAGCAATAAGAGTTAGAAATCAATTTGGTCCTTTTCAACAAATAAAACAAGGAGTCAGACAGGTATGCGTGCTTTCACCAGACCTGTTTTCATTATACAGTGAAAACATATTGCGTGCAGTAGTAGATACCCCATGCATATCAGTGGGAGGAGATAACATAAATAATTTGAGATATGTGGATGACACAGTTCTTATTGCAAAAAGTGAGGAAGACCTTCAAAATTTAATTAAAGTAGTAGTCACAGAAAGTAAAGAAAAAGGCCTCTTCCTAAATATCAAGAAAACAGAAGTAATGGTTATTTCAAAGAAACAAAACAACACACCTTGCAAGATCATAGTGAATGATATAGTATTAAAACTGGTCCACAAATTCAAATATCTAGGTACAATGATTACAGCAGATGGAAGAAGTTCAACAGAAATAAGATGCAGAATAGGACATGCAAAAACAATATTCAGAAAAATGAAAAATATTCTGTGTAATATGACCTTGTCATTAGAAGTGAGAAAGAGAGTTCTGCAGTGCTATATAACACCTATACTAACATATAAGTGCGAGTCGTGGAAAATAAACAAACTGGAAAGTGGGAGATTGGAGGCAACAGAAATGTTGTTCTGCAGAAGAATGCTGAGAATACCATGGACTGCCAGAAAAACTAATGTAGAGGTGTTGAAAGAGTCAAATGCGAAACGGACCTCAATCAACAACATAAGAAAAAGGCAATCTTCTTTTTTTGTCCACTTCATGAGACAGGCAGGTTTAGAGAATATAATCACAACAGGCAAGATTAAGGCACCAGAGACAAAGGCGACAACGTGAGAAAATATTAGACAATTTGACAACCTGGCATGGCATGGAAACAACAACGACTTTGATACATAATACTGTGAACAGAGAGCTGTGGAGAGCCATGAACGCCTACGCCACCCGTCATGGCACCTGATGATGATGATGATGATAATTTCGACCATCCGTCACTGTGAGTAGAGGGAGATGTTAACGGTGATCATGGATCGATTATAAGACAGATGTGAAATGTTGTATTTTGTCTATCTGTCTGTCTGTCTGTCTACCTGCATATCTGCTCTTATCGTGCTTAGTGTGACGTGGCAAGTTGTTTATATATAGTTTATATATATATATATATATATAACTGAATAAGGCCACAGTTAAACACTATTTTTCGACCTATCGAATGTAACCTAAGCAAACCTATCTAAACATAACCGTACGTAGTCTAACCTAACATAACCTAACTTAATCAAACCTAACCTAACAAAAACTAGCCTGTCACATCCTAACTTAAATTAACATAACATTTAGCCCTGGCACAACTCTACTGTCAGGTTTTCCAATACCGGAAATACACTTACAGAGAGAAAGTGTTCAGTACTTGATGGGCTTATGCGCTATTGGGACAAGGTCGCTCAGCTCGAGAACGCATTGCTCTCAAACAAGTGGTGTGAGACTCGAACTTGGGCAAGGGGTTCACGATGTCAGTGAATGACACCTCGGCTTTGATGGCGAAAGAGCCAGGGTCTAACTCTTCTGTTGAGATCTTCAACTTAGGAAACCAGGCTCACGGATGAGAAACGGTTCAGTACCCGATGGGCACAGGCACAGCACGTCCATGTGAGACAGACGAGAGGAAAAATCGTGTGGGTGAAAGGTCACCACATACACACGTGCCTGGCGACAGATAGGGAGGCTGTCACAGGCTAGGGTACCCCACCCGAATTTTCAAGACAAGCTGAAATCGGATGTGCTAGACCTACAAGGCGCATAGCTGTGGCACAACGTAATCACGCTCCCGGTGGAAATCGCACGGATATCAGTGCTGGTTGCAGTGGAGCGAACGCAAAACAAAAAAAACAAACATTAACATAACTTAACGTAGTCTAACCAAACCTAATCTTAAAAAAAACATAATCTAACCTAACCTAAGGTAGCCAAACCTAACCTTACCTAATCTAATGTAGTCTTACCTAATTTTAACATGGTCTAATCTATCCTAACCTAACGTAGTAAAACCAAGCGTACTGTAGTCTAACCTAACCTAAATTAACCACACTTATCGTAGTCAAAGCTAGTCTAACCTATCCTAATCTAACATAAAGTAATCTAACCTAACCTAATGTAGTCTTAATTAATCTAAACTAATATAACGTAGTCTAACCTATTCGAGCCTGACCAAACATAACGTAGCCTAACCTAAATTAACCAAACCTAAGGTAGTTTAACCTAACCAAACCTATCATAGTCTAACATAAATAAACATAACGTAGAACATTCTAACCTAACCTAACATAACGTAGTCTCATCTAACACAACCTAACCTAACGTACTCTAGCCTACACTAACCTAACGTAGTCAAACCTAACTTATCATTGTCTAATCTAGTCCAACATAGTCTAATATAACCTAACGTAGTTTAATCTAACCTAACGGTGTCTAATCTAAAATAGCGTAGCCTAATCTAACCTAACCTATAATAACGTAGTATAACCTAACGTAAGATAGTCTAACCTAAACTAACCTAACCTTACCTAGTGTAGTCTGACCTAACCTAATGTAGTCAAACCTAACCTATCCTAACATATTCTAACCTGCATTAACCTAATATACAACAATCTAACGTAGTTTAACGTCATCTAATGTAGTCTAACCTACCAAATCTAATCTAACGTAATCTAAGAAAACCTAAACTAACCTGAATTAGTCTAATCTAATGAAACATAACCTAAACGTTGTCTAACTCAACCTAAGGTAACGTACCCTAACGTAGTCTAAGCTTACATAACCTAACATAAGCTAACCTAGCCAAACTTAACCTAACGTAGCCTAACCTAACTTAACCTAACCTAATGTAGTCTTACCTTATATAGCCCAACGTAGTCTAATCTAACCTATCCTAACATGATGTACTCTAATGTACCCTAATGTAATCTAACCTAACCTAACGTAGTCTAACCTAATCAAACTCTACCGTAGTCTAGCCTAACCTAATGTTGTCTAACCTAGTGTAGTCCAAAGTATCCTAACCTAAGATAGTATGACCTAATAAAACGTAGTCTAGCCAAACCTTACCAAACTTAAGGTAATCTTACCTAACCTAATCTAACATAGTCTAACCTAACCTATACTTTTCTCTGTTCATTTATCGATCTACCTATCCATCTATTTGTCTGTCTACTTCTAAAGCATGTAATAATACTCACCCGTGTTCGAATTATTCGGTGCACCAGGTGCCCATAACCTTCCTAGAGGAACATATTCTCCCATCGTCCATATCCACAAGCCTTCAGAAGAAATGTCTGTAGCTCCAAGCCACACGGCTGTGTCAGAGAGATTGAATAAAACATGCATGACTGCATTAAAACCAGATCGTGTTTGTTCGTGAGAGTAATTCAACAGTAGTAAATGAAGAGTACACGGGGAATCCGGTAACAGGAAATGAGGAGAGTGAGAACATAGAACTATACTTAAAGAACTATACTTAAATGTGTGAATAGAACAGTAGATAAAAGCAGTAGATAAAGGAGAACAGTAGATAAAGGAGGAGTAAATAAAAGCGTACATGAGAGGGAATCAATAACAAATTAGCTGCGAAGGAGTGAATATAACAGTAAATGAGAGGGAATGAAAAAATCAATAGATGAGAAGCAGTGAATATATAACAGTAGATGAGAAAGAATAACAGTAGATGAGGAGGAGTGAATATAACAGTAAATGAGAGGGAATGAAAATAACATTAGATGAGAAGCAGTGAATATATGACAGTAGATGAGAAGGAGTGAATATATAACAGAAGATGAGGGGGAATGAAAACAACATTAGATTAGAAGGAGTGAATATATAACAGTAGATGAGAAGGAGTGAATATATAACAGTAGATTAGAAGGAGTAAATATATAACAGTAGATGAGAAGGAGTGAATATATAACAGTAGATGAGAAGGAGTGAATGTAACAGTAGATGAGAAGGAGTGAATATATAACAGTAGATAATAAGGAGTGAATATATAACAGTAGATAATAAGGAGTGAATATATAACATTAGATGAGAAGGAGTGAATAATAAGTAGATTAGAGGGAATGAAAACACCATTAGATGAGGAGGAGTGAAAATAACATTAGATGAGAAGGAGTGAATATGTAACAGTAAATGAGAAGGAATGTATAAATAACAGTAGATGCGAAGAAGTGAATATAACAGTAGATGGGATGGAATGAAAACAACATTAGATGAGAAGTGAATAAACAACAGTAGATGAGATGATGTGAATATAACAGTAGATAAGAAGTGAATTTATTACAGTAGGTGAGAAGAAGTGAATATAAAAGTAAATGAGAAGGAGTGAATATATAACAGTAGATATGAAGGAGTGAATATAACAGTAAATGATAAGGAGTTAATATATAACATTAGTTGAGGAGTAAATATATAACAGTATATAGGAAGGAGTGAATATAAAACAGTAGATTAGATGGAGTGAATATATAACAATAGATCAGGAGTGAATATATAACAGTAGATATATAAGAAGAAGTGAATATAACAGTTGATGAGAAGTGAATATATAAAAGTATATCAGAAGAAGTGAATATATAACAGTAGATAAGAAGAAGTGAATATTTAACTGTAGATGAGAAGAAGTGAATAAATAACAGTAGATAAGAGGGAGTGAATATAACAGAAGATGAGAAGTGAATATATAACAGTGGCTAAGAGGAATGAATACAACATTAGATGAGGAGGGGTGAATATAACACTACATGAGAAGGCGTGAATATGTAACAGTAGATGAGAAGGAAAGAAAAAATAACAGTAGATGAGAAAAGGTGACCATATAAAAGAAGTTTACAGGCCATGAAAACAACATTAGACGAGGAGGAGTGAATATGTAATAGTATATGATAAGGAGTGAATATATAACAGTAGATGAGGAAGAGTGAATATATAACAGCAGATGAGAAGAAGTGAAATATAACATTTGATGAGTAGAAGTGAATATATAACAGTAGATGAGAAGGATTGAATATAACAGTAGATGTGAATGTGGGAATATATAACAGTAAATGAAAAGTAGTAAAAATATAACAGTAGATGAGAAGAAGTGAATATATAACAGTAGATGTGAATGTGGGAATATAACAGTAGATGAGAGTGAGTGCATATATACTAGTAGATGAGAAGGAGTGAATTTAACATTAGATGAGAAGGAGTGAATATATAACAGTAGATGACAAGGAGTGAATATATAACAGTAGATGAGAGTGAATGAAAACAACATTAGATGAGAAGGCGTGAATATGTAACAGTAGATGAGAAGGAAAGAAAAAATAACAGTAGATGAGAAAAGGTGACTATATGAAAGAAGATTAGAGACAATGAAAACAACATTTGACGAGGAGGAGTGAATATATACCAGTAGATGAGAAGGAGTGAATATAAAACAGTAGATGCGATGGAGTAAATATATAGCAATAGATGAGGAGTGAATAAATAACTGTAGATAAGAAGAAGTGAATTCATAACAGTAGATGAGGAGGAGTGAATATATAACTGTGGATGAGAAGGAGTGAATAAAACAGTAGATGAGAAGGAGTGAATATATAACAGTAGATGAGAGTGAGTGAATATATAACAGTAGATGAGAGTGAGTGAATATATAACAGTAGATGAGAAGTGAATATATAACAGTAGATGAGAGTGAGTGAATATATAACAGTAGATGAGAAAAAGTGAATATATAACTGTAGATAAGAGTGTGTGAATATATAACAGTAGATGAGAGTGAGTGAATATATAACAGTAGATGAGAAGTGAATATATAACAGTAGATGAGAGTGAGTGAATATATAACAGTAGATGAGAGTGAGTGAATATATAACAGTAGATGAGAGTGAGTGAATATATAACAGTAGATGCGAGTGAATGAATATATAACAGTTTATGAGAGTGAGAGAATATATAACAGTAGATGAGAAGTGAATATATAACAGTAGATTAGAGTGAGTGAATATATAACAGTAGATGAGAAGTGAATATATAACAGTAGATGAGAAGTGAATATATAACAGTAGATGAGAGTGAGTGAATATATAACAGTAGATGAGAAGTGAATATATACAGTAGATGAGAAGTGAATATATAACAGTAGATGAAAGTGAGTGAATATATAACAGTAGATGAGAAGTGAATATATAAAAGTAGATGAGAGTGAGTGAATATATAACAGTAGATGAGAAGTGAATAAAAAACAGTAGATGAGAAGTGAATATATAACAGTAGATTAGAGTGAGTGAATATATAACAGTAGATGAGAAGTGAATATATAACAGTAGATGAGAAGTGAATATATAACAGTAGATGAGAGTGAGTGAATATATAACAGTAGATGAGAAGTGAATATATACAGTAGATGAGAAGTGAATATATAACAGTAGATGAAAGTGAGTGAATATATAACAGTAGATGAGAAGTGAATATATAACAGTAGATGAGAGTGAGTGAATATATAACAGTAGATGAGAAGTGAATAAAAAACAGTAGATGAGAAGTGAATATATAACAGTAGATGAGAGTGAGTTAATATATAACAGTAGATGAGAAGTGAATATATACCAGTAGATGAGAAGTGAATACATAACAGTAGATGAGAGTGAGTGAAAGAAAACAGTAGATGCGAAGTAGTGAATATAACAGTATATAAGAAGGAATAAATATATAACAGTAGATAAGAATGAGTGAATAAATAACAGTAGATAAGAGGGACTGAATATAACAGTAGATGAGAAGTGAATATATAACAGTAGATGAGAAGTGAATATATAACAGTAGATGAGAAGTGAATATATAACAGTAGATCAGAAGAAGTGAATATAAAAGTAAATGAGAAGGAGTGAATATATAACAGTAGATAAGAAGAAGTGAATATAACAGTATATGAGATGTGAATATATCAGTAGCTGAGAAAAATTGAATACAACATTAGATGAGGAAGAGTGAATATATTACAGTTGATGAGAGGGTATGAAAACACCATTAGATGAGAAGTAGAGAATATAACAGTAGAGGAGAGGGAATGAAAACAACATTAGATGCCAGGTGTGAATATAACAGTAGATGAGGAAGAGTGAATATATAACAGCAGATGAGAAGAAGTGAAATATAACATTTGATGAGTAGAAGTGAATATATAACAGTAGATGAGAAGGATTGAATATAACAGTAGATGTGAATGAGGGAATATAACAGTAGACGAGAGTGAGTGAATATATACTAGTAGATAAGAAGAAGTGAATATATAACAGTAGATAAGAGGGAGTGAATATAACAGTACATGAGAAGGAGTGAATATATAACAGTAAATGAAAAGTAGTGAAAATATAACAGTAGATGAGAAGAAGTGAATATATAACAGTAGATGTGAATGTGGGAATATAACAGTAGATGAGAGTGAGTGCATATATACTAGTAGATGAGAAGGAGTGAATTTAACATTAGATGAGAAGGAGTGAATATATAACAGTAGATTACACGGAGTGAATATATAACAGTAGATGAGAGTGAATGAAAACAACATTAGATGAGAAGGCGTGAATATGTAACAGTAGATGAGAAGGAAAGAAAAAATAACAGTAGATGAGAAAAGGTGACTATATGAAAGAAGATTAGAGGCAATGAAAACAACATTTGACGAGGAGGAGTGAATATATACCAGTAGATGAGAAGGAGTGAATATAAAACAGTAGATGCGATGGAGTAAATATATAGCAATAGATGAGGAGTGAATAAATAACTGTAGATAAGAAGAAGTGAATTCATAACAGTAGATGAGGAGGAGTGAATATATAACTGTGGATGAGAAGGAGTGAATAAAACAGTAGAACAGAAGTGACTATATAACAGTAGATGAGAAGGAGTGAATATATAACAGTAGATGAGAGTGAGTGAATATATAACAGTAGATGAGAAGAAGTGAATATATAACAGTAGATGAGAAGAAGTGAATATATAACAGTAGATGAGAAGCAGTGAATATATAACAGTAGATGAAAAGGAGTGAATATATAACAGTAGATGAGAGTGAGTGAATGTATAACAGTAGATGAGAGTGAGTGAATATATAACAGTAGATGAGAAGTGAATTTATAACAGTAGATGAGAAGTGAATATATAACCGTAGATGAGAGTGAGAGAATATATAACAGTAGATGAGAAGAAGTGAATATATAACTGTAGATGAGAGTGAGTGAATATATAACAGTAGATGAGAAGGAGTGAATATATAACAGTAGATGAGGAGTGACTATATAACAGTAGATGCGAAGTAATGAATATAACAGTATATGAGAAGGAGTAAATATATAACAGTAGATAAGAATGAGTGAATAAATAACAGTAGATAAGAGGGACTGAATATAACAGTAGATGAGAAGTGAATATATAACAGTAGATGAGAAGTGAATATATAACAGTAGTTCAGAAGAAGTGAATATAAAAGTAAATGAGAAGGGGTGAATATATAACAGTAGATAAGAAGAAGTGAATATAACAGTATATGAGATGTGAATATATCAGTAGCTGAGAAAAATTGAATACAACATTAGATGAGGAAGAGTGAATATATTACAGTTGATGAGAGGGTATGAAAACACCATTAGATGAGAAGGAGAGAATATAACAGTAGAGGAGAGGGAATGAAAACAACATTAGATGCCAGGTGTGAATATAACAGTAGATAAGAAAGATTGAATATGTAACAGTGGATGAGAGGGAAAGAATAAATAACAGTAGATCAGAAGGAGTAAGTATATAACTGTAGATAAGAAGGAGTGAATATTACAGTAAATGAGACGTTAATTTATAACAGTAGATAAAAATAAGTGAATATAACAGTAGATGAAACAGGAGTGAATATGTAACAGTAGATGAGAAGGATTGAAAACAGCATTTGATGAGTAGGCGTGAATATATAACAGTAGATGAGATGGAGTGAATATAACAGTAGATGAGAAAGAGTGAATATAACAGTAGATGAGATGAGTGAATATAACAGTAGATGAGAAAGAGTGAATATAACAGTAGATGAGAAAGAGTGAATATAACAGTAGATGAGATAAGTGAATAAAGATTAGATGAGACGTCGTTAATAGAATAGTAGATGAAAAGGAGGGTATAGAACAGTAGATGAGAAGGAGTGAGTAGAACAGTAGATGAAAAGGGGTGAATAAACACGTAGATGAGAGGAAGTGAATAGTTCAATATATGAGAGGAAGTGAATAGTTCAATATATGAGAGGAAGCGAATAGTTCAATATATGAGAGGAAGTGAATAGTTCAATATATGAGAGGAAGTGAATAGTTCAATATATGAGAGGAAGTGAATAGTTCAATATATGAGAGGAAGTGAATAGTTCAATATATGAGAGGAAGTGAATAGTTCAATATATGAGAGGAAGTGAATAGTTCAATATATGAGAGGGAATGGATTGAATAGTAGATACGATGGATCTAATAGTACAATATGTGAGATGTAGTAATTACAACAGGGGTTAAGAGAATGTGAGTAGATGAATTCTTCTTAACCTTAATCGTGTCTTACAACATACATGCCAAGTAACAGATCCACTATTAATATCTTCTGACTTCTCATAACTAAAGTAGTAATCAGTTCCCGACCCCTTCGATATTGGTAATTAACTCACACCACTGCATTGTTCATCAATTCCCCCACTGAAAATATCGATATGTAATCATGCTGATGGTTCCCGTAACTCGCTAGTGAAAAGCATTCCCCATTCTTTTATCCGTACAAATATACTTACACACCTCTTTTTTTTTTCTTCATGACTTTACTAATAAAATCATTTTGCATTTTGTACTTTGGTTCAGCCAATATCCCTCCTTTATTTTCACAGGCATTCTGGTGAAGTGAGAATATGCATTCACAAACTAGACAGTTGAAGACAAAATAAATATTTATATTACACTACGGTATTTGAAATCATAAAGAAGAACACATAGAAATAACATTCATTAAGAAATAGAAAAATATTATTTAAATCAAGAAATAGGAACGCAAAAACTAGGCTAATTTAGACAACAAATAATAACAAAAATAAATAAATTGACACACGGAGAAAACTAGTCTAATTCAGGAAAGAATTAATAATAAAACAATACTAGGCAACTTTTTTGGGAATAAATTAATAATAAAGGAAATCCACTGTACTTATGTAAAGAGTGGTTTTGAAGGAGACTACACTGTAAGGACGACAATGGATTAAAAGTGACTCTAAATGTAAGTTTTCTGTAAAGGCAACAATACGTTAGTAATTTGGCTAGGAAGGATATTACACTGCAAGCACAACAAGAAATTAATAAAAATGTCTCAGGGTGAGGTTATACCGTAACCACAACACGAGATTAATACAAATTACTGAAGCAGATAACACTGTAAGTCACAAGAAGATATTAATAAAATTGACTAAAGGAGATAACACTGTAAGTCACAAGAAGATATTAATAAAAGTGACTGAAGGAGATTACATTGTAAGTCACAACAAGAAATTTTTTTAAAGTGACTGAAGGAGATTACATTGTAAGTCACAAGAAGAGATTAATAAAAGTGACTGAAGGAGATTACATTGTAAGTTACAACAAGAAATTTTTTTTAAAGTGACTGAAGGACATTACATTGTAAGTCACAACAAGAAATTTATTTTAAAGTGACTGAAGGAGATTACATTGTAAGTTACAAGAAGAGATTTTTTTAAAGTGACTGAAGGAGATTACATTGTAAGTCACAACAAGAAATTTTTTTTAAAGTGACTGAAGGAGATTACATTGTAAGTCACAAGAAGAGATTTTTTTTAAAAGTGACTGAAGGAGATTACATTGTAAGTCACAAGAAGAGATTAATAAAAGTGACTGAAGGAGATTACATTGTAAGTCACAACAAGAAATTTTTTTTAAAGTGACTGAAGGAGGTTACATTGTAAGTCACAAGAAGAGATTAATAAAAGTGACTGAAAGAGATTACATTGTAAGTCACAAGAAGAGATTTTTTTTAAAGTGACTGAAGGAGATTACATTGTAAGTCACAAGAAGAGATTAATAAAAGTGACTGAAAGAGATTACATTGTAAGTCACAAGAAGATATTTTTTTTAAAGTGACTGAAGGAGATTACATTGTAAGTCACAAGAAGAGATTAATAAAAGTGACTGAAAGAGATTACATTGTAAGTCACAAGAAGAGATTTTTTTTAAAGTGACTGAAGGAGATTACATTGTAAGTCACAAGAAGAGATTAATAAAAGTGACTGAAGGAGATTACATTGTAAGTCACAACAAGAATTTTTTTTTAAAGTGACTGAAGGAGATTACATTGTAAGTCACAACAAGAAATTTTTTAAAAAGTGACTGAAGGAGATTACACTGTAAGTCACACGAAGAGATTAATAAAAGTGACTCTGAAGGAGAGTGTAGGCCTACTGTAAGAACACCAATAGATTACTAAAAGTGCTATGTACCTCAATTTCCACCCATGTTTGGCATGATGGTCTCTGGCATACACTGAAACACTTTAATTTGGACACCACCACCATATAGATTGTCGAATCATTTTACACAGACGTAAGCAGTGCTATATTATCAAATAATACAATTGTTCAGTTATAAAAAAAACTAATATGGGAGTTTGGATTGAATGCAACATGTCTCCAGTAGGACCTCTTTTCTACATATACCTAGAACACATCATAGAGGAGTCACTTGAGAACTGCACCACGTCTATAACAATCGGAGGTCGCACTATTTCCAATTTACGATTCTCAGATGATCTTCATAGTATAGCTGGGTCACAGTAGTATTTCCTATTATGTTGTATGGTTGTAAGAAGTGGAAACTCACTGCGGACATGGAAAGACGACTACATGCTATTAAATACATGCGTTACAGACAAATTCTAAGAATCTATAGAACAAATGTGTACGTATGAAATATAATAAGGATGTATACATGCCCACAAGAACCACTGCTTTGAATAGTCTGTCTATTCGTTAACCCCTTTTTTGTCCTTCATCGTCAGGGGTAGAAGAGTTTTCTGAAGACGGCTCTCTTGTGTGCTGAGTATATTGTGGAATTTGTCGCCTATTTTATTTCAGTGGTCCATCGTTTTCGTGGTTTGCCTCTAGGTATGCTGACAATATAAGTTTTGAATAGTGAAACGTCGAAAACTTGCATGGTTTGGAAAGATGTATTCAGGCATGATTTCTTGTCAAGTGTGATATTACAAGGAACGGTCGAAACATGAACGAATCATAAGGGGGTAGAGAAAAGCATGTATAGACAACAACAAAACAACAAAAACTTGACAGGTCACGATGTTTCCTCATTCATCCAATTTGCTGAAGGTATAATTCCGTAGAGGACATTGTGTATGTGTTGATGCATCCAATGTTTTATCCAAATGACCCTGATGGTTTAAGGATTTACGGAAATTATTGATGTGTAAAAATGTAATAAATTAAATCTAGACCAGTGTTTCCCAACATGGGACACACACGCCACGGGGGGGGGATCTGATTTTTCAGGGAGTCAATTCGAACAAGCTGTAATTATGCTTCATTTAGGAATATTTCAAATTTGGAATATATAAAAACAAATGTTTATATGTTACATAGGGGATCATAATTTTAGACAAACTTTGGTGGAGCATGGTAGAAAATAGGTTGGGAAACACTGATTTAGACCAAAAAAACGTAAAGAACAATATAAAGCTAAACAGTGAAAACGTATAGAACAAGATGGAACTAGACAGAGAAAACGTATAGAACAAGATGGAACTAGACAGAGAAAACGTATAGAACAAGATGGAACTAGACAGAGAAAACGTATAGAACAAGATGGAACTAGACAGAGAAAACGTATAGAACAAGATGGAACTAGACAGAGAAAACGTATAGAACGTAAATGCAAAGCAGAACTAAAAATAAGGCTGGAGATGGCTTTAGCGTCCTTGTCAAGGCTAACTGTGATTTGGAAAAGCAACATCAGTGTTGGAGTGAAAATCCAACTGTATAAGTCGCTGGTGCTTTCTGTTGTGTTGTTTGGTTGTGAGAGTTGGACACTCACTGCAGACATGGAGAGAAGATTACAGGCTTTAGAGTATAAATGCTACAGAAGAATTCTACGAATTTCCTATAGGGAACATAAGACCAATGTGTACGTAAGAAATAAAGTAGAGATGCGTGCAGGTGTTCAGGAGCCATTGCTTTCAATAGTGAAACGACGAAAACTAGCATGGTTCAGACATGTATGCAGGCACGATTCCTTGTCAAAAACAATACTGCAGGGAACTGTCGAGGGTGGAAGAAGCAGATGAGGTAAAAAATTAAGACATGGACAGACAACATCAAGGAATGGACAGGGCAAGATATTTTCACACTCATCCGCATTGCTGAGGATAGAATTTGCTGGAGGACTCTGTGTGGTGAAGCATCCAATGTGGTACCCCTACGACACTGAAGGGTTATGAGTTTATTGATGATTGATGATAGAACAATTGATGATAGAACAATGGATGATAGAACAATTGATGATAGAACAAGATGAAATTAGACAGAGAAAACGTATATAAGCAACAAAACCGTCAATATATACACAATCATATCAATAATCTATTTTTTACTGAAATAATTTGGATTTTTCATTGTCCCAATTCCATCTAAGTAACCATTATAAATAGTATTTCCAGTTTATTGTCTCGTACGTGCACAGTCTCTAGCAGCATGTTGGGTGTACCAGCGCTATATCTCTTATCTAGTAGCTATAATGTTCAATCTGATCGTTTCTCATAATCCCAAATGTAGTGGAAACTCATGCTGACAAATTGTTCCACACTTTATACAATCTCATATCTTTACAAAAATAGCATTTAGTACAACAAATATGGTTACCTTTGCATTCAACCATGTACGCCGTCTGTCGCCATACCAGTAGCAGATGTCAGTGTTCGTATCCAGAATCCAGTTTCTGTCACATTTGCTTTCTATGTAAATATAAATAAAATACTAGCTGTCTCTTTCTGTAATAATTTCTAGTGTCAATAAATGTCATGTTTCGCATCACTCTAATATGATTTTACATCGATAAATGTCATTTTCCTATTAGTCTAAAGTAATTTTATCTTAACAAATGTCATACTTCACATCATTCTAAAATGATTTTATGTCAAGAATTGGCATGGTTTCAGATTACTATAATATGATATAATGTCAATAAATATCATGTTCCTCATCATTCTTCTATTATTGTCATAAAATACAAATGTCATGTTTCATATTAGTATATATTTATTTACTGTCAACAAATGACACGTGAGAATTCATTCTAACATCATTTACTGTCATCAAATTCCACATTGTATCATCATCATCAGGTTCCGATCTGTAAAGAAGTCTGGCTGAAACATACCTCCAACATACTCTATTCCTTGCAGTGGTGGTACACTATGCTAGACTGTAACCATCACAAATATTTGTCTCCCACTTGTATCTCAGCCAACCTTTTGATCACAGTCCCTCGACTCTAACCTAAAGTCAAATCTTCACAAAGGTATTTTAATATGTCCATAAATATTATTTTATATTTTATATGTTTGTGTTTTTAATTATTTCTAATAGTTCTTTTCCACCACCATTCATTAAACACAATTAAAAGGGGGGGGGGAGAGATGAGGCTTAAAGTCTCACAGGTAAAATGTCGCACATAACATATACAGAAATCTGAAGTGGAGACAGTTAAATCATTTCTAATGTTTTCTTTTAATTTTTAGGTACATAAATAATAGGAAATATATGCAGACTACGCTTCTAATACATTTATAATCATCCAACTATTAATTTTTTTTATATATCCCTGATAACGATCTTCAAAAAATGTGAGTTTAGAGTGACTTGTCATTGAGAAAATGGTTCGATTATTTTAATACAGTGTTCTTTAACCAATTACCAGTGCAGTAAATGTTATAATAATAAAATGTGTCAATATTTTGTGCTTCCTAATGTTAAATAGCATTTTAGGTGATGCGGGGGGGGAGGATGGGAGAGTAAAATGTCACAATGCTAGGTATCTATGACTCCTTGCCCTATGAAAAATATTTAGGCTTTCACCTCTCACAATTTGTATCTTATGTGACAAATTTAGTCTGTTAACATTAATCAAAGGTTGTTACTATTGAATGTTATGCATTAAGTGTTAGTATTTGCAATTATTATTGTCAGACTATTTGCTAACTCTTAAATTATAAGACGTAACTTGAAATGACTCTCAGTTGTCCCAATTGTTTACTAGACATCATCTGATGTAGCTTTAAATAGTATAAATAGTACTATTTCACATATCAACTCGCTAAAACATGGTTTTATTCTGTGTGTGTGTCATGTGACGTATGTGTGTGTCATGTGACGTATTACTTCCAGAACGTTGTCTTCCCAATGAACTCTCTGAACCTCTCTCTGTCTTGGGCGATGTGGCTTGCATTTTCTAGCGATGTATTCATGTTATCTTTAATGTCGTCAGTCCATCGTCTTCTTTGTCTGCCCCTTCTCCTCCTCCCAGGTACTCTTCCCTCCATTATTTGTCTTTCTAAACAATTATGTCTCTTTATATGACCAAACAGGCGTAGTTTTCTTTTTGTTATTGTGTTTAATAACCAACACTCTGGAATATTCAGTGTGTATATAATATCTGAGTTTCTGATTTTATCCTTCCATGATATTCTAAGTATCTTCCTGTATCATTTCAGCTCAAAGGCGTTGCGTGTGTACGAAGTAGTATGTATTTCACATATCAACTCACTAAAACATGGTTTTAGTCTGTGTGTACTAAGAGTTAAGTTGTTTTATTATAGTATTAATTATGGACATAGTAAAATAGTTTTACAATTTTCCAACAAATGAACAACATATTCTTTCAATTGTGAACAGCTGAGATAATTTATGATTGAATGAGTTGAACATTTTTTATCCACTGACTGAGTTTTTACACTGCACTATGGCAAAAAACAAATTTTACTTTTTGATTCATTTTATTACATTTTTAAATGTTCATAAAATGTTGTTTTATTTTAATTCTGTTCTTAGCCACAAACACCAACACAAGATGACTATCATATTATGAATAGACCAGAACAAGTTATAATTCTACGTCTCAGAACAGGACACAACCGACTCCGCAGTCACATGTATATAAAGTTCAAGATTGGCAACACAGCCATGTGTACATGTGGACAGGCAGCACAGAGTGCCAAACATATACTTCAAGCGTGTTCTGAGCATGAAACGCTGAGGCAGACATATTGTTCAGAGGAAACAACACTGGAATCAAAACTCTATGGGACACTGTATGAACTACAAAAGACAGTGAGTTTTATTAAGGAGACAGAATTACAGATATAGACATGTTTCAAGTGAACGAAAGAAGAAGAAGAAGAAGAGAAATGGATTGCAAAATTAAAATTTTTTAAATATATTTCCAAAGAATATTCTTGTATTTTGTCACCTAGCCCGCACACGTTTCTGGATGCTTTGTTTGATATTTCTTTGTATACCTCTGTTCTTCTATAGAATGTATTATCAGTGTAAACAAGAAATTGGCTTGTCAAGCATGTCTCAGCCGAAGTTGGTTTTCACTGACAGTTGTCACATCAGGAGAGAGTGTTATTCACACAAACCTGTGGCTACCTCTTCCATACTCACTTCAGCTTAAATCGCCCATGACAGGATACGATTAAATCTTTATCCCTTTATGTCTTTGATATTCTCGTGGAGTGGGTGCCCCTGGTCTGCAGTGACACGCATGTATGCTTTAGTTTTAGCAATTGCATATAGAGAACGTAGTGCTAGAAGTTCAAGCATACATCTCGTTTCTATGAGTATGTTATCCCTGGTGCAACCGAGAATTATACGCATTCCTTCATTCTGCACACGTTCTACATTTCACATTATGAACGTGATAGCCTAGGGATTCCTAATCTATAGTCGACTATACAGACATGACCAGCTGATGAAGAATGAGGACTATTGGTCGTTGCTCAATGCGTGCAGTGATCATGGTTTTACTTCCTGTAATCCATCTGTTACATCGCGGTATCGTTTATTCAACGTGATGGTTGTAAGATATACTTCCGATCAAAGGTTTTTCATCATCAAGTGCCGTGGGGTTCAAATGTAACGCATTGCTCCAGGCGGACCCAGGGTTAGCAGATAACCAAGATCCCAAATGTACTTCCACGCGGTGCACCCTGGAAACAGAAATACAGCAGCTCGAGCTGATTCTGGCCAAATCATTTGGGGATTGTGTCCGAGAATGTGGAGGTAGCAGATGGAAAGAGATTTGACTGCACAAGAGACAGACAATATCTCCGACACCACCAGCATCACCACATATAGCGACACTGTCGACATACAGTGAAGCTAGTCAGTCCAGTCCGAAGATTGGAGGGGCGGCCAATGTAAAATGCACGTAAAGGGAGATGCATGGCGAGAGACAAATATACTTCATACCGAGTACAATGAAACAATGAAAGGGCAGAACAGCGCTAGAGGGCAGCGCGAACTGCAAATAGAAAGTGAAAAGTCTCTAGGAAAGGGGAACTACAAGCTCCGTCAGCTCGAGACGAGCATCTAGTTACCTGAGTTCCTTACAGACAGAGACCCAGACACATTCATTGGCGTTTGGTAAAGCAAGAAGACCTAATCCAACTCTAATGTCGAGCCTTCCTAAACCGGAAATATGCTCGCGAAGAGAAAGGGTTCTGTACCCGATGGGCTTAGGCAAGAAAGGGACAAAGATTTAGCCCTGGTCCAACTCTACTGTCAAGGTTTCCTTTACCGGAAGTACACTTGCAGAGAGAAAGGGTTCCGCACCCGATGTGCTCAGGCACAGAAGGAACAACGATTTAGCCCTGGCCCAACTCTACTGTCAGGTTTTCCTACACCTGAAATACATTTGAAGAGAGAAGGAGTTCAGTGCATGATGGGCTCAGGCGCTATTGGGACAAGGACGATCAGCTCGTGAACGCCTTGCTCTCAAACGCGTGGTGTGAGACTCGAACTTGGACAAGGGGTACACGATGTTGGTGAATGACACCTCGGCTAAGAGGGCGAAAGAGCCAGTGCCCAACTCCTCTGTTGAGTTCTTCCCCTTAAGGAACCAGGCTCACGGATGAGAAATGGTTCAGTACCCAATGGGCACAGGCACAGCACGTCCGAGGCAAGTTCATAGACAGTGGAACACCTCATACGAGTGCAAAAATCGTCTGGGCGAAGAGTCGCCACTACGCGTGCCTGGAGACAGATATAGAGGCTGTTACAGGCTAAGGGTAGCCCACCCGAATTGTCAAGGCATGCCAAAATTGGATGTGCCAGACCTACAAGGCGCATAACGGTGGCACAACGTAATCACGCTCCTAGTGCAAATTGCACGAACACCCGTGCTGGTTAAATGGAGCAAACGTAAAACAAACAAACATCAATCGCCGTGTCGTATGGCGATCATATTTGTCCATGCATATCGATCTCATCATCTTATCATATGATCTCATATGTCGTCATTTTATCATATGATCTCATCATATCTCATCATATTAACATATGATCTCATCATATCTCTTCATCTTATCATATGATCTCATCATATGTCGTCATCTCTGTTGGTGCCGTCAATCGAAGTTATTTAGCGAAATTGTCCAATATCTTTTCTCTGGGTCTTCACCTTGATCTTTTCCCTTCTATCTTTCCTGTTGTCACTTTATTCTCAATTCCTCATCTTCTCATTATGTACCCAATAAACGTTGACTGTCTTGGTCTTATATTATCAATAATGCATCTTTTCACAAATATCATTCTACGATATTATACATTAGTAATCTTTGCTGTCCATGGAATGAGTTACATTCTTCGAATAAACCACATTTCCGCTGCCTCCTATAGTTTTTGTAATGTCTTATTTATTGTCCATGCTTCACTTCCATATAGTAGCACTGGTTCAATTTAACATTGGAGAACACGTTTTCTAGTATCCATCGATATGGACTTGTTGCATAGGATACTTTTCATTTTCTGTAATGCTGCTTTTGCTTGTCCGATTCTGCTTAAAATTTTGGTTTCACATTTTCCATCTGAAGTTATTAATGTTCCTAAATATTTGAAACTGAATAGTGCTTCAAGTTTTTCTCATTTAATACTATTTTACTATTTCGTGCTATTTCTTGATATTATCATTGTCTCTCTTTTTTATGTTTAAACTAAGACATTTTGTTCACCTTCTATCACCGTCCTGTTTAACAGATCTTGGAGATGTTCTTGGCTTTCTGCTATCAACACAGTCTATTGTCTATTGACTTTCCCCATGTGGTTTGTGATCCACTCTTGCCGTTAAGTGTAGGGGTGATTGGAGCTCGGGGTTGCGTTATAAAGCAGATGTGTGGCCTCGGTTGTGCTACGACCGTGTCTGTTCAGGATGTCCCTGATGTTTTCTATCCATCTTTTCCGTGGTCTTCCTCTGGCTTTGTACCCTGATCTCATTTGGTTATATGTTTGTATGGGCAACTTTTCGTTATGCATTCTCATTATGTGGCCAAACCACTTGATCTTATCTCTATATATGTAATATGTACAAAGATATTATACATATTCTTTCAATGATATATTCATTTCGCACACTATCAAGCCTGGTGACCCCGGTAGCTTTCCACAAGCATTTCATCTCACATGTCACTATCTTTCTGTAATGTGAAGATGAGAGAGACCAGGTTTGGCACTGGTAACACAGTGTTAGTAGGAGTATACTATAGATGGTTTGTATCTTAACTTCCATCTCAATCTTGGGGTGAAGAAGTAGCGGTGACAGTTGGTATGTTACTACATTTGCTTTTGACATGTCAACTCTATTTCTCTATCGAGGCTTCAATTTTCTGTAAAAATACTACCGAGATTTTTGAACTCCGATACTTGTTTTACTCCTATGTTGTCTAATTGTATGTTTATCAACACGGTATCATCTGCATATCGTAGATTATTGATATTGTGTCCTCCTCTTTTAATGCCTGGCATATTCTTAATTGATCTCAAGATATTCTCACTATAAAGAGAAAATAAATCTGTGACAATAAACATCCTCGGAGTACACCTCAAAGAGTTTCAACGGTTACTCCAATAATAATACTCAACAATATAAGAATAAGAATCTTCATTTTTTTGGCCACTTCTTGAGACTTGGAGGACTGGAGAACATAGTCACAGCATGAACATTTTAAGGCAACAGAGACAGGGGGCAACACGGTGATAAAATATTAGACAGTTTGACAACCTGCACGGCAGGGAAACCACAGCGATGTTTATACATAATCTTGGATATAGAGAGCTGTGGAGAGCCATGATCGCCTACGTCAGCCGGCATGGCAACTGATGATGATGTTGGCGATATTTATACACACACGTGATGCAATACCAAGTTATATTGTAACATGCTTCTAGTTACATTTCTATTGCTCATAGCTAGTCAATAATTCAATAATTCCGCCTACTACAGTTATTGAGTCATATATATATATATATATATGTATATATATATATATATATATATATATATATATATATATATATATATATATATATATATATATATATATATAAAAATATATATATATGTTTATACCAAAAAAACGGTAACAAAAAGTTGCATATATATTTTTAAAACTGGAGCAAATGAACATTTCTTAATATCATTTTCGTTTTCAGTACCCAATACTTGTTCAGATATACTTCCTTCATTGCTAGTAGGCCTACAATTAACATGTTGATTAGTGTAATCTTTTGTATTCTAATTTACTCTTTGGTATAATTGTTTACTCTTGCCATTCAAGAGTCAAGGGATATTGGAAATCCGTTGCAGCCAACCTTCGCTGCGGAGACGGCACTATATGATGATGATAATTATTTCCTTATAGAGGTCTTTGTAATAATGGTATCTTAGACCATGATATTGGTATCCATGTATGTTGCAATAGCTTGTGATAATAATGTGAAGAGATGTTTTAGTCAGTTCTAACTTGTAATACAAATGTGATGACGTGATAAGGAGGTGATGCCCTGTAATAGTTAGAGGAAGTGATGACTGGTGTTGGCACATATATAATATTCCTACCTGCTGACTTGATCAACGCGAGAACAGCGACGGTAATCAGCACAATCATCTTGATAATGTAAATATCCAACATCTATGGACAAAATTAAATTATGATTCTCAAAATGTTAACACGGGTCAACAAACATTTTTTTGGAAAAAGAAGTGAATGTGTGCTTGATTGTTATGCATTATTATGTGTACATCTGACATGTTGATATATATACTGGTATATACATAATCATGTCAATTGAAATTCAGCTCGCGTTTTCTTGTTTTTAAATTATATTTTGTTAGCAGATTTAGCTTAATTATAGCTTATAGCTACGGAGTTATGTGCTATGAGTAGTATTCTCGATAGCAGGAATATCACCTTCTTGAGAAAGAACTGAGACGACTTTTGGAAATCCGAGTACAATGATATTAATCCACGACGTCTAAAGAATACTTCCAAACTGACGAAAGTAATTTCATACATGAGATATAGAAGCAGAAGTAGAAGTGTAAGAAACATATCAAATTTACCATTTTTGGGGAATAAAGTTCTAATATTCAAGAATTATGTATGACGTGAAGATATACAACTTTCTATATTACCTTCACAAGACAATATCGACATTGAATTTTATATTTAGAATGAGAATGGGACACAACAATCCATAGACACACATTGACTCACACATTGACTCACACATTGACTCACACATTGACTCACACATTGACTCACACATTGACTCACACATTGACTCACACATTGACTCACATATTAACTCACACATTGACTCACACATTGACTCACACATTGACTCACACATTGACTCGTCGTTAGTGACTATGTAGTGTGGATTTGTTGTTCAATAACACAAGACACTGTAACAAATGCTAAAGACATGTCCCAACTTTTCAGTTCATAGAACAGCCACTATGGTATACATGGACGTACCATCAAACCAGGTTGTAGAGAGCTTCACTCCAAGTTGTCGAGAGCTTCAAGCCAAGTAAAACAACCACTCTATACTTTAGTGGTATCACACTAGAGAATCCCCAACACTACTCAAATCAGATAGGCCTGAAAATCAACATATTAAAAACTCATATACTAGATTTTACGAGATCCAACGACAACATAGAAATTCAAAATGTCCCATTATTAAAAGTCAAAAATTTTACATATTTAGGCACCAATCTAGCATTGGATTGAGACTCATCAAAAGAAATTTTACACCGTATTGCACTTTGCAGAGGGTGCTTTCAATAAACTACATAACATCTGGACGTCAAACACACTAAGAAACACCACAAAACTCAGGTTGTTTAACTCCAACATCATCCCTATTCTAACATATGGATGTGAAAGTTGGAAAGCCACAGATAAGAGACTAGACTCCTTTGAAAACAAATGCCTACGTACCATTCTGAATGTTAAGTGGAGTGACTTTAACTCTAACACTACTATAAGAGAGAAAAGCAACCAAACCTATATATCTTCCTTCATTAGACAAAGGCGTTGTACTTACATCGGCCATGTTCTCAGAATTAACAGCCTAAGAATTCCCCATCAGTCACTATATTGGGTGCCACCCGGAGTAAGAAGAAGAGGGAGACCTAGAGGAACTCTACGAAGAACCATTAATTCTTACAACTGACGGGAATTGAACCAGGTCAGTTCTAGCAGCACCGAATCGCTTTGCAACACAAGTAAACAGGTTTTCCATACTTGACATACCAAATCCCCTAAAAAAGATGTGGCGTGGTCAAGACTTTCGGCTTGTGTACTCAAGTCACTGGGAACAGACCAATCGAAACAAGGACTATTACAACATTAACGAATTTCCCGTACAAGTATTAAAGTATCCGCAGGAACACAAACACAGAACATGCATATTCGTACACAAGGACCTAAAGGCCTTCCTGTAAACATAAATAGCATAGAGACATAACAATGTTGCTACAAATAATATCTTATACAAGTAAATTCAAGTAGGAAGCATGAGGATAAATGAAAATAATTCTTACAGCTGACGGGAATTGAACCAGGTCTGTTCTAGAAGCACCGAATCGCTTTGCAACACAAGTAAACAGAAGAACCTTTAATAGAAAAGGCATGTCAATGAACCTAATCAACATCCACGAACTGAAAGACCTGGCAACACAAGGACAGAAATGGAAAGCTGTGGTTTCTGCCCTATACGCCGCCTATGGTCCTGGAGGAACATAACATAACACAACTAGAGAATGGTAATTTATGACAAGAGCTACGTAGTATTAGAAACCAAGAACAATCTAAAAAAAATAGAAAAGTACATGTTGAGATAGTAATTGTGGGACTTATTGAATAACTCTATTGTCAAGCGAATTACATGGATATACTGCCCTGGTCATGCGGAGGTCAGAGAAAATAAGAGAGACATCTTATTGGCAGACGAAGCGGCAATATACGTCACATTGAGGAGAACAGATAAAGGTGACTTGATCAAGGCAGTAAGAAATGCATTTCAAGATGAAGATGTCAATGAGGTTTATAACGTACACATACAGAGGTTGTTAGAAATGGGAGCATCTAGAGGGGAGGTAAGGAAAATTAATTTTTGTGTGTGGGAAAGTCCCGAAGATCACGCAATCACCACCTGACCAGGACTCTGAGTCTACATACACTTTGCTGCTGGAACGGAGAGTGGATCACTTACGGGAGTGCCCTACGAGCTGTGATGCTAGTTTCCAATCAAGAAACTAAAACAAACCACTCTAAACATGACTAAATTCAGACTAGTAATTAACAACCGCTCGTCGCAGGCGATGATGGCAACATTTTTCAGATTCATGTTACTGAATCTCTATGGTGTGTGCGTGTGATCGTCCATCGCAGGGATCATGAGACCAAATTCAGAATTTCAGATGATTGAGAAGAACTTCCAGTAATTGTGTTTGGGCCTTGTCAAGGCTTCGGGACGGCACCGCCACTATCTGGATGTCCGTCGCTTGTCAGATATCATAACAAGTGACAGACATATATATTTTCATTACGTTTGTACGTGTCATCCTGATTTTTGTGGTGACATCTTGCCTGGTTGCCTCCGACTTTAACACATGTACTTTCTAAGGCAGAGGTCGTTACAGGAAGACTTTCACAGTCTTAGTTTTCAACCTATGTTGACTGAACTAAGTTCCATCTCAGCGGCAAGGATCCCGTCTTGATGAGGCAACGTGGGCCCGAAAGGGGAGCAAATAATAGCAACACTGTTTACCTTCCAGGCATGTCGTGAAAGGCGACAAATGCGGTTATGGGATGGAGTTGGCTATCTCATCACTATAGGGTCAGTGACCCAAAGCCATGCTGAAGTCGGATGTGGCAGGTCGAAAGACGCAAATATTTCAGCAATGCTGTAAACCATGACACAACGCATGACGTTCTACAGACTACATCCTGCAAATCTGCAGGAGTTTGAGAACGAACGCAGAAGAAGAAGAAGACGAAGAAGAACTATTAAAAACATTTGACAATGAAGAGTAAGACAGCCTGTTGTCTGACCTTGAGTTTATAGTCAGTTCTTGAAGTAAGTTGTTGCTGTTGTAGAACTTGTCGTGTTATCAGAATGTTGATAAATTATTTATGTGTTGTGAATGTACAACACCCTGAAATGTGTCAGCAGTAAGTAGTGTACGCAAGTTGTTCCAGGGAGTGTCTACATGTACCACCAGTAAGTAGTGTACGCACGTAGTTCCAGGGAGTGTCTATATGTACCACCAGTAAGTAGTATGAGCACGTAGTTCGAGGGAGTGTCTATAGTGTGTCTATATGTACCACCAGTAAGTAGTATGAGCACGTAGTTCGAGGGAGTGTCTATAGTGTGTCTATATGTACCACCAGTAAATAGTATGAGCACGAAGTTCGAGGGAGTGTCTATAGTGTGTCTATATGTATCACCAGTAAGTAGTGTACGCACGTAGTTCCAGGGAGTGTCTATAGTGTGTCTATATGTATCACCAGTAAGTAGTGTGAGCACGTAGTTCGAGGGAGTGTCTATAGTGTGTCTATATGTACCACCAGTAAGTAGTGTGCGCACGTAGTTCAAGGGAATGTCTATAGTTGTCTATATGTACCACCAGTAAGTAGTGTACGCACGTAGTTCGAGGGAGTGTATTTAGTATGTCTACATGTACCACCAGTAAGTAGTGTACGCACGTAGTTCGAGGGAGTGTATTTAGTGTGTCTACATGTACCACCAGTAAGTAGTGTGCGCACGTAGTTCGAGGGAGTGTATTTAGTGTGTCTACATGTACCACCAGTAAGTAGTGTGCGCACGTAGTTCGAGGGAGTGTATTTAGTGTGTCTACATGTACCACCAGTAAGTAGTGTGCGCACGTAGTTCGAGGGAGTGTATTTAGTGTGTCTACATGTACCACCAGTAAGTAGTGTGCGCACGTAGTTCGAGGGAGTGTATTTAGTGTGTCTACATGTACCACCAGTAAGTAGTGTGCGCACGTAGTTCGAGGGAGTGTATTTAGTGTGTCTACATGTACCACCAGTAAGTAGTGTACGCACGTAGTTCGAGGAAGTGTCTATAGTGTGTCTATATGTACCACCAGTAAGTAGTGTACGCACGTAGTTCGAGGAAGTGTCTATAGTGTGTCTATATGTACCACCAGTAAGTAGTGTACGCACGTAGTTCCAGGAAGTGTCTATAGTGTGTCTATATGTACCACCAGTAAGTAGTGTACGCACGTAGTTCGAGGAAGTGTCTATAGTGTGTCTACATGTACCACCAGTAAGTAGTGTACGCATGTAGTTCGAGGAAGTGTCTATAGTGTGTCTACATGTACCACCAGTAAGTAGTGTACTCACGTAGTTCGAGGAAGTGTCTATAGTGTGTCTATATGTACCACCAGTAAGTAGTGTACGCACGTAGTTCGAGGAAGTGTCTATAGTGTGTCTATATGTACCACCAGTAAGTAGTGTACGCACGTAGTTCCAGGAAGTGTCTATAGTGTGTCTATATGTACCACCAGTAAGTAGTGTACGCACGTAGTTCGAGGAAGTGTCTATAGTGTGTCTACATGTACCACCATTAAGTAGTGTGCGCACGTAGTTCCAGGGAGTGTATTTAGTGTGTCTACATGTACCACCAGTAAGTAGTGTGCGCACGTAGTTCGAGGGAGTGTATTTAGTGTGTCTACATGTACCACAAGTAAGTAGTGTGCGCACGTAGTTCGAGAGAGTGTATTTAGTGTGTCTACATGTACCACCAGTAAGTAGTGTGCGCACGTAGTTCAAGGGAGTGTATTTAGTGTGTCTACATGTACAACCAGTAAGTAGTGTACGCACGTAGTTCGAGGGAGTGTATTTAGTGTGTCTACATGTACAACCAGTAAGTAGTGTACGCACGTAGTTCGAGGGAGTGTCTATAGTTTTATTATTATTAATTACAAGCTTACTTCAGAGTACGTGGAACACTACAATAAGTGATCCTGCCTCCTTTCCATCATCCATTCCAGTGTATGTAGACTGAGAGTTCTGGCCAGGTGTTGATTGCATGATCTTTGGGGCTTTCTAAAAACAAATTACATTTCCTTCCCTACCCTCTAGATACTCCCATTTCTGGCATTATCTGTATGTGTACGTTCTCAGTCTCATTGACATTATCTTCATCTTGAAATGGATGTATTACTGCTTTGATCAAGTCTGTTTTATCTCTTCTCAGTAGTGTGCCGTCTATCGCCGCATTGCCTGCTAATACATTGGCTCTCGCTTTCTCTGACTCCAGCATGCCGGGGTAGTATATCCATGCAATTCTCCCGACAATAGGGTTATTGAATAAGTCCCACCATTCCTTTCTCAGTATGTACTTTTATATCTTACGCAGCATGCTTTCCGAGTCCGAGAGTATTGTCGAGTGTGTTAATGTATTTATCAACCAATTAAGTGCTGCTGTAACTCTTTCTATCGCCATCCTTATGTTCGTTGTGACAATAGAGTATGCTGAAGATTTCTCAACCAACTTCACGATTGTTCTGTAAGCAACAAAACGCCAACCAATTTGGGCTTATCGGTCATCAACTGAATATCACACAATTATATCATAGATTTAATATTTCATAGATTTAATATTTCATAGATTTAATATTTCATAGATTTAATATTTCATAGATTTAATATTTCATAGATTTAATATTTCATAGATTTAATATTTCATAGATTTAATCGAATATTTTTATTAAATGTTTGCTTTACTTGGCTTACGAAAGAGAAACATCATCATCATGTGTGTGAGTAATAGTTATTATAGATGTGTACACGTGACCGACATGAGAAGTCAACTTCCTTATCGAACCACATGTACATAAATACCACAAATTCTATACGTGTTATTCCGAACTTCCCTATGGCACTAGGTATACAGCCAAATGGTCAGGACAAAAGGTTTTCCACGTCCAGAGTCACTGCCCCTATGTGATAGGCCTCAGACATAGGAAAGTAGTGTAGTGCAGTCAGTTTCCCCAGTGCTGCACAGTACATTTATGGCACCCTGCCAACTACAGAGGGTGCATGCATATATAGTAATAACAATGAACATTAAATGCAACAACACCAGAAAAACACATACAAAGCTGTAACAGGAGAGCCTAAATATAACGGCATGTCATCTACAAAGGTTTTCTGTTGCATGGATGCTTTGTCTAGTGGGCTGTTGGTGGGACCCACAGATGCAGCAGCGTACAAGTTTTGGCTGCTATGTCAAGACTAAATCTATTATGAAATAAATAACATCAGTGTTGGAGTGAAGATCATACTTTATTAGTTGTCGATCATTTATATTGTTTTTGTATGGTTATGAAAACTCACTACCGACATAGATATGCGGATACAGGACTTCGAGTAGAAATGTTGCGAACTCTAGTCTTTAATACAGATAGATATGTATACATGTCCACTATCGGGGAACAATACAACGTACTAAATGTGTGACGGCTGCTATAGAAAACATATAGATACATATGTACTTAAGAAATAAAGTCGAGAAGCTTGAATGTTGACAAGAATCATTCTTGTCTATTGTAAAACGACGCAACCGTGCATGGTTTGAACATTTATGTCGACATGATTCCATAGCAAAAAAAAAAAAAAAAAAAAATATCCCACGGGAAACAGTTAAATTTGAAAGAAGCAGAGAAGGTAGGATCATGGACACACTGACACAATCAGCGACTGAACCGGCCAAAAATTGATCATAACCTATCTGCATCGCTGAAGATAGAAATCGTTGTCGCACTGACTCTGTTTCTTGATGCATCCAATGTAGTACTTCTACAACACTGACAATCTATTGATAAATGAATGGACGTAGTTTTGGAAGCTAGCAACATAAGTCGGGTTCTATAGTGGTGTGTTACAATATGCGTCTGTGACTACCAAGTTACCGAGTTCGGATCCCGCCAGAGACAATTGTCCATCCAAACAGTTGAGAAAGCATTAGAAAACTAATGAACGTATTTTATGACCTAGAAAATGCTTACAGCCAAAACATTTGCGTGGATAGCTACATGCTGAATAAGGCAAACTAACATTCTAAGAAACACACATTTTTATCAATAATCTTGTTAACACAACTAAGAGATGCACAGCGCGGAACCAACCAGCTACGGAAAATGCAAGGGCTGGGGTAACACCAGGCTAATGTAAAAATAAAAGCAATAGGTGCACATATTACCGATATTAGTAAATAAAACGTACTAGCAACGTAATTACATCATGAGAGGACATTTCGATTAGAAAAATTCATTAGAACGAACTTTAACAAACAAAATAAGAAATCTTCTATACATAAGAAAATATATATAGTATGAAGATGTATGGGGGAAGACAATAAAGTGTGACATGAAACTTGTCATGGGGAAAAGATGAAAGTTTGAAGGGTCCTGCAAACTAAAGAGAAGACAGACATAGCATGACGAACGCATATTGTGGATAATAGAGTGAAGCAACAAACAACTAAGTTGTCTTATTCTGATGATAGCTAGATACAGCTTGTAGGTGAAGTTATTTTAAAGTTTGACAGTTCTTTAACAGTGTATACATTTGTTGGCGGACAGTGTGTGTGTATGTATGTATATATATATATATACATGACGTAATATACCTGTTGACAGATGTGTGTATGTCTAGCACAAACATAAGGAGACACATTTCTTACCTTTAAAGTCTCCAGGTGTGTTAACTTTGTGGAAGTCCAGCTCAAACTGGTATGAGTACCTGTATTATATACTATCAGAGCACGTGATTATACCATGTGATGTTGAAAACTTCTTACAGGATGTTGACGTGTACAGTCATTTGTTCGTTGCAGTTACAACACGTCACAAAACATTTGCATAAAGTGTAAAAGATATTAAAAAAACATACTATTCTTTGAGATTATGTAGAAGTATATTGATAATCGAGTAAAGGACATTTTGTGTGAACATAGAAAAGGAAGACACTGTCCTTGCTGGCATGACAATATTAAATGAAAACGCATATGTCGGAAAATGATTATTATACAATGGTAATATAAAAAAAGATTGAAGAAACAGAGATTCTTCTTCTTCTTCTTTCGGTTTTTCTTTGAAACATGCATGTATATGTTATCCTGCCTCCTTAATAAAATTCGCTATCTTTTGTAGTTGATACAGTAGCCCATAGAGATGTGATTCCAGTGTTGTTTCCTCTGGCCAATATGTCTGCCTCAGCATTTCATACTCAAAACAATATTGGATTATACGTTTGGCACTCGGTGCTGTCTGTCCACATTTACACATGGCAGTGTTGCCAATTGTGAACTTTATGTACATGTGACTGCGGGGCTGACTGTGTCCCGTTCTGAGACGTAGAATTACAACTTGTTCTGATCTATTCATTATGTGATATGCATCTTGTGTTGGTGTTTGTGGCTTTCTTATTGATTTTATAATATTTTTCTTCTCATAGTAGGTAATCGGTACATCTAGTTGGTCTTCGGCAGAACATTCCTTAGTCAGTTGGTCTGCTTTTTAATTGTCTGGTATTCTACAGTAATCGGGTATCAACTTCATAGTTACTCTATACTGTAAGACAGTTCATTAGGTTGCTTTTGTAAATCTGTTAGTTTTCTAGACTGGTGAGCTTGAAGCACTGACCTCGAATATGTCAGGAATATCACGGGCTGTGGGCCATGGTTGAAATTCAGTAGTTTTTCAGTTGCCACTCTAATTGCCTGGATGTCTGCATAATATTTTTTTTGCAGAAATTCCCTGTTAGCCTTCTGATTGTAGGACTAGACTATCTCTAAGATTGTGTGGATATTATATATACACACACATTAACCTCCATTCCCCTCTGCGTTATGTGCTGATGCAACTGTGTATACTCTGACCCACACGTCTTGTTGATATTCCTCGTCCTGGAAACTGATGGTGACTATCCTTCGCTGCACACTGTTCTGTCATCCTCGCTTAGTATTCGTTTCACGTGGGTCTGAATATATATTAGTATTTCATGCCTTTCACTCCAAGGGGTTTGTTCTGGTACATACCTTAAGGGGCTGTCAACTTCTGGTAGGTTTGTAAATTATCTGCGGAGTCGTTTAGCTTGGTGGATAAAGCTGCTTCATTTAAGTTCGACAATCACGTAGCAACGTAAAAACAATTGTACTTACGTAAAACACAGATTTAAAACAATTTCAATTAGACATGACGGACTATCATTAAAACTAGGGGGTAATGCTGTGCAAACATGAAAACATTCAAATTACAATACACAAATAACAAAACACAATGTGAATGCTTTGTGTATTGTAATTTGTATATTTTCTTGTTTGCACATCATTACCCCCTTTATTTTAGTGATATTCCGTCGTGTCTAACATTGGGTGACTTCGCATACATTGAAACTTTTCTAATTATATTAGCACATTTGTGTCTCTGCGTTCACCATGTGTTTGCATTCTTCCCATTTTCTGTCTCTCTACTACGGGTGTTGATTTCATTGCTCCCAACATTATCATAAACGCTGGTTTTGCAATTTATCTAGATCCTGTAATGTGGTGTTGAGTGCAGGACACCAAACAGCTTAACCATATTCCGGGTGTTGTCTTATGTCTTGTTTTTAAACTTTATGGAGTATATTCCCACTGGATTCTCATGCGGTTCCATGTAGTTTTCTTAGGATAGCTACTTTCCTCCTGGTTTTTCTTGTTGCTTTGTTTATGTGTTGATTCCATGTCAGCTTATCATCACAAGTAACTCCGACGTATGTGGGTTGTTTGTCTGCTTTAAAAAGTTCTCGATTTATTTTGACAACACTAGCTTTTTGTTTTGGTGAGAGGGTAAAGAATGGAGTGCTGCGCTTATCTGTGTTAATGCTGACACACCATCTATGTGTCTATAGATTTTAGGCATGAATAGCTCTTTGTATTTGTTTGGTGGCCACTGTCGCTTGTTCGACCGTGTACCAGATCACCAGGTCGTCAGCATACATTGCCACTTTGATCCCATCATTGCCACTTTGATCCCATCATTGCCACTTTGATCCCATCATTGCCACTTTGATCCCATCATTGCCACTTTGATCCCATGTGGGAGTTCGACAACTAGACTATTAATTTAAACCAAGAAAAGTGTGGGTGACGGGACTCCTACCTGGGAAACTCCAATACGTAGTAGGACTTTCTTGTTCTTACGACCATCTAATTGTACCCTGGCTCTTCTATGATGCAGATATACTTTTACCCATTTGTACATTCTTGAGTTAATCCTGCACGCAATTTCTGTAAGAGTCCTTCTTTACAAACCTTGTCAAATGTTTTCCTGAGGTCTATCCATCGAAACTATCAACTTGAAGTGCTGAGGGAGCTTAATTCAGCATTCAGGGGATGGAAACTAAGACTGGTCAAGCAGTCCCACTCGAAGAGAACCACAGTCCTGCCCATCAGGGTGCTGAAGACGGAGGCAAACAGCCAAAAGGCAAATAATGATCCAGGATGCCACGTGCACAACACATCATGAATAGAGATAAAACTAAACAGAAAATTGCAGAACACAACAGGATATGTATGCGTAGGAATAAAGTGTGTTATCATAGAAGTGTCCTTTGAATGGTAGCATGTCCTATTCAGGATATTGCCATATTTCATTTCTAGGAAGTTTCGAAATGCGTTCAATAGTTTGCTATTGATTTCTGACAGGTCCGGATGCACAATTGCGCCCGCCGAAATTCGAACAAGGTAGCTTGACTGTCACAAGCGTGTACTGTATCACGCAAACATAGAGCCGGACAGTAGTGCCTAAGGTATCACATTTTTTTTTGCGGATATACTAGGTCTAGAGAACATACTGAGTCCGGTCACGAGAGCATAGATATTTATAGCAATTACTGCAACATTCCTTCTACTCGTCGTTAGAGCGCCCGATTCCATACACTACTTCTATCGAATTTGCTTGATTTGAAATCTTATCGTCGACGATTTGTGACTTTTTTCTTTAATGTTTCTGTATGCTTTGTATATGTTTTAAATGTTTCAAAGTGCTTTGTAGGTGATTTAAGTGTATTTGTAATTGTTTTCAAGATTTTGTGGTAAGTGTTTTTCAATGTTTTGTATTTGTTTTTAAGTATTTTAGTTAGTGTTTTAATGGTTTTTGAGTTTGTAAATGCTTTTTTAACTGTTTTAAAGTGATATTCCATTTTCTTTGCAAATATTTGTGTGTTTTTAATTGTTATAGTGCTTTTTGTAAGTGCATTTTAAAAGTACTTTTCCGTGAACTTTTTAAAGTGTCTTTGCTAGTCTTTTTGTGCTGTTAATAGTAATAATCATCATTCCGTCTTTCCGGACAATAGTATTATTGATATGCTGTAAGAAATATAATCTCCGATCAATGTTAAAGATGAATGTAACTCACATGACCAATCTGAGCCACGAAGAGTTTCCCCCTGTATGTAGAAATGAGTCGCAAGCCCACTTGTACCATCGTGTGTCGTTGTGTAATCTTAGACGTGCAGCCATTGAACGAACTGCTATGATTTTCATCTTTGTCGTTATACAATTCCTGATCTGTCCTCGCTATGCTAGACGATACATGTCATGATGTTGCCATGATTCCGTATCAATGACTGTATCATTCCCAGCGCGTTTGCATAAGTCTTTCAGACTGCATCTATCTATTTATACGATGTATCCCTTGCTTTAACCATAGTTACTTACCGTTCTCGAAGATCTTGACTACGCAGATGACCTAGCCCTTTTGAGACCAAAAACCATGCTGATATTGATAAAACCATGCTCAATACTGATATTGTTTTGGTTATCTGTCTGATGTTATCGTTTCTAATTCTATCTCTTAATGACACTCCGAGTATTCTTCGTAGACATTTCATTTCCGCTGTAACTATTTTTATTTTGTCTTGTACTGTCAGTGTCCAGGTGTGGTACTGGTGGCACAGTGAAGAGAATATAATAATCATGTATAATGCAAATTTAGTGTCGATGCTTACATTTCTGTTCTTACAAATACGCGTCATCTGTCCTAGGATCTGATGTGTTTTATTGCATCTATTTTATATATCTTTACCGTTTTTCCCTTCACTCGTTATAATGCTTGCTAAGTAAGCGAACTCCTTAACACGTTTAAGATGTTTATTATCGATGGAGATAGTGATATTTCATTCTGTCTTTGATATTGCCATTGTGTCGGTCTCTTCAATATTAATCTTCATGGTGAATTGTTAGCATGTTTTGTGGGGTCCGTTCATATGTTCTTGCAATTGTTCTTCTGATGTCGCTATTAGTACTTGGTCGTCTGCAAAGAGTAGTTCGCTCAATTTGTCTTTCATGTTATCTTCTTCGTTGCTACTTGTTAGTGAACAGACGTGGTCGATATATGTTTTAAAGGGGATACGACACACCTCTGGCGCGAACTCTTGATTGGATTTGGAACTTATTGGACACTCCAGCATTTGCTCTTTCTTGACATTGGCTATTTGTATACATGCTCTTGCATATATTGATTACATTTTTCGGTAATTTGTATATTGATAGTGTTTTCCATAGTTGTCCACTACGTTGTATGCCTCTTCTTAGTCGATGAATGAGATAGATAATTCTTTGTTGTTTTCAGTGGTTTTTCTGTTAGCTGTCTAAGTGTAAAGATAGCATCCCTACTTCTTTTGTTCTTACGGAAGCCCATTTGGCTGTTTTTAAGTTGTCAATATATGATCGTAAGAGTTGTTCTAATATATTGATATACATTTTCCCTGTGTGGCTTAGTAAGGATATCCCTCGATATTGTGTGCAATTGTCCTTGTGTGGCTTAGTAAGGATATCCCTCTGTATTGTGTGCAATTTTCCCTGTGTGGCTTAGTAAGGATATCCCTCTGTATTATGTGCAATTTTCCCTGTGTGGCTTAGTAAGGATATCCCTCGATATTGTGTGCAATTGTCCTTGTGTGGCTTAGTAAGGATATCCCTCTGTATTGTGTGCAATTTTCCCTGTGTGGCTTAGTAAGGATATCCCTCTGTATTATGTGCAATTTTCCCTGTGTGGCTTAGTAAGGATATCCCTCTGTATTATGTGCAATTTTCCCTGTGTGGCTTAGTAAAGGATATCCCACTGTATTATGTGCAATTGTATTGTGTGTTTTGATAAGATATGTTTGTATTGCATTTTTCCTTCTCAAAAGTGTCTATGTTAGAAATGCCTAGGACATATGTCAAGAGTGCCAATAATTGCTATTATATATATATATATATATATATATATATATATATATATATATATATATATATATATATATATATATATATATATATATATATATATATATATATATATATATATATATATATATATATATATATATATATTTCTCCTATCATGCCGCGAAAATACAAGTTGTGAACCTTTTTATATATATATCCATCACAAAAAAGGTTCACAACTTGTATTTTCGCGGCAGGATAGGAGAACAAGATAAGAGTTTGGCACCACACATATGCTGCAATACCATGTGCTGCTCATCTTAATCTGTGGTTGGCTGGCAAACTGCAAGATATATCATTTGTAGTTCCAATAGTTTGGAGAGAGCCCAATTATCATATCAACAACTGCTGCTATTGCGTGGTTCCTCCAATTAGGAAAGGAATATCAAAGAAGAAAAAATGAACTCTGCAATATCCATGGATCCTCTCTGCAATATCCATGGATCCTTTCTGCAATATCCATGGATCCTCTCTGCAATATCCATGGGTCCTTTCTGCAATATCCATGGATCCTCTCTGCAATATATCCGGTACCGCACGATGATGCCCTACCAGTTCCCAGAGTGCCAGAATCATTTTCAGCTGTTTCGGATGACATTTCTGAGTCGTTAACCTCAAAAGACCCAGAACTTCAACACACTATATCTACAAAAGTACACTTAATAACACAAAGTAAACTGAATGATCTTGTAAGAGACCGGAGTTTACCCAAGAACAATGCAGAACTTCTGGGTTCCAGATTACAACAGTGAAAAATTCTAGCTGAAGATGTTTATATTTCTGGTTTAGGAACCGTCAGAAGCTGCTTACTAAATTCCTTTTTTTTTAAAGTTGGTGTCATGTCTGTGTGCCGCAACAATTCTAGTACAATGACAAGCCCTTAATATCAATTGAATCGGAAGAGAGCAGACTTTTCATTGATGCATCCAAGACAAGTCTAAAGCTCTTTTGTTGAATAATGGTAATGGTTTACCGTCAATTCCAGTTGGTAAATTATGTCATATGAAATGAACGTATGAAAACATTACGCAACTTTTGAAATGTATAAACTACGATCATCATCATTGGTCACTATGTAGGGGTCTTTTTCTTGGACTACAGCGTGAATACACCAAGTACTGTTGCTTTATCTGTGAATGGGATAGCGTACTAAGTGACCATTACATCAGAAGACATTAGCCAATCAGGCAGTCATTACATCGTCGCACTCAGAACGTGGAGAACCCAGCACTTGTTGACAGTAGCAAGATTGTATTGCCACCCGTGCACATTAAGCTGGGTCTCATGAAAAACTTTGTCAAGGCAATTGATGAAAATGATAATGATTTCAAATACCTCTTCAGAAAATTTCCACGACAGAGTTAAGCTAATATAATAGAGGTGGTATTTGTTGGTCATCACGCCCGTGTGTTATCGGGCCCGAAAGGGGAGCAAAGAATAGCAACTCTTTACCTTCCATGCATGTCGTAAGAGGCGACTAAGGAGGTTATGGGATGGAGTTTGCTGTTCCATCCCATACAGGGTCAGTGACCCAAAGCTATGCTGAAGTCGGATGTCTCAGGCCGAAAGACGCAGATATCGCAGCAATGATGTAAACCATGACGCAACGCATTCCGTTCTCCGGACTGCATCCTGCTAATCTGCAGGAGTTTGAGAACGAACGCAGAAGAAGAAGAATTTGGTCATCAAATTCGAAAACGTCTTCGCAATGATCAGTGTTGGTAATTGTTGCATGGATAGCAAACAGAAGCATGACTGACATTTACGTCAGTGGTTGAGACTTTAATTTTCTTGAAAACAACAGATCTGATAATTACAAAGAAATTGTAGAAAATCTCCTTCTGAAGTATAAGAGTCTAGGTCGCAGCATGTCTTAAAAAATTCATTTTCTGGATTCTTATCTGGATTTTTTAAAGTAAAACCTTGGAGATGCCAGTGATGAACATGGTGAACTATTTCATCAAGGCATTTCTGCTATGGAGACACATTATCGGGGCATTTCTGCTATGGAGACACAGTATCGGGGCATTTCTGCTATGGAGATAAGGTATCAAGGCATTTCTGCTATGGAGACAAGGTATCAAGGCATTTCTGCTATGGAGACAAGGTATCGGGGCATTTCTGCTATGGAGATAAGGTATCGGGGCATTTCTGCTATGGAGACAAGGTATCAAAGCATTTCTGCTAAGGAGAAAAGGTATCGGGGCATTTATGCTATGGAGACAAGGTATCAAGGCATTTCTGCTATGGAGACAAGGTATCGGGGCATTTCTGCTATGGAGATAAGGTATCGGGGCATTTCTGCTATGGAAACAAGGTATCAAGGCATTACTGCTATGGAGATAAGGTATCGGGGCATTTCTGCTATGGAGACAAGGTATTGGGGCATTTCTGCTATGGAGACAAGGTAACGGGGCATTTGAAGCCATTCAATGCTTATCGATTACTGTTGGACTGTGACCATAGACACGTCACCGATTGACTACAATAAGCAAACAAAGAGAGCTCGAACAGCGACTGAATAATGACGGTAGTGGGCCTTTTAGAAACATTAAATGTGAACTTTAAATATCGTTTTCTATTTGTTCTACCATTGTAAGATAATAATTTGTATAATGTTAATGTGCACAGAATAGCTTTTCCCCAGTTTAAACAAGTAACATGAAACTTGTATTGCTGAAATTTAAATTTACCACTAAAAAAAAACCAGAGTCAATTGGGAAATTTCATTATGATAGTTTAAATCAGTATGACACAATCATTAAGAAGTAATATAGATGTTATATATGAATTGTGTAGCAGATTTTAAAATGTTGATACAGTTGATGAAGCGTGACAATTATGTCTCTGACAAGTCAATAATACATAATATAGCAATGTAATTTTTGGTTTTGCATTAACGCATAGTAATCCATATATCTATGAAATAGGAATGGAAAAGGACTTCATAAGTCTCCAAAAAGCTGGTATTCAAAATAGAACTGTAGCTCTATTTTGTATACGTTCTGAATAACACAATAACACGAACAATATTACAATAACAAGAACACTATCACAAGAACAGTTTCGCAATGACAAGAAAAATATCACAATAACAAGAATGGTTTCATAATGACAAGAATTTTATCTAGAGATAAAAGGCGTTCTCCCAAATAACCTAGGTGCATACAGACCTAGACGAGACACAGTCACACATTCAGCAGTTATTGCATATGAAGTTTAAGAATGGTATCACAAACACAACAGAGGTATAACAAGAACAAGAACGGTATCGCAAAAACAAGAATATCACAATACAAAGAATGGTGTCGCAATAACAAGAATGGTATCTCAATGACAAGAACAATATAAAAATAAGAGCGGTTTCCCAATAACAAGAATGGTGTCACAATAACAAGAACAATATAAAAATAAGAGTGGTTTCTCAATAACAAGAATGGTGTCACAATAACAAGAACAATATCCAAAAATCATGAATGGTTTGCGAATTTCAAAAATGTTATCACATTGAGATAATCAGTAATTCTATGAGAAGAATGGTATATCACAATGGTATATCATAGAAATCTATCAGAAGAATGGTATATAACAATGAGATAATCACTATGAAATATATCACAATGCAATATATCACAATGAAATATATCACAATGCAATATATCACAATGAATCTATATCAAAATTAAATATATCACAATGGAATATATCACAATGAAATATATCACAATGAGATAGTCACAATGAAATATATCACAATGAATCACATTGAAATAATTCACAATGAATCACAATGAAATATATCACAATGAATCACAATGAAATAGTTCACAATGAATCACAATGAAATATATCACAATGAATCTATATCCCAATGAAATATATCACAATGAGAAGAATGATATATCACAATGAGATAATCACAATGAAATATATCACAATGAATCTATATCACAATGAAATATATCACAATGAATCTATATCACAATGAAATATATCACAATGAATCACAATGAAATATATCACAATGAAATTTATCACAATGAATCACAATGAAATATATCACGATGAAATATATCATAATGAAGCATATCACAATGAATCACAATGAAATATATCACAATGAATCACAATGAGATATATCACATAGAACTCTATGAGAAAAATGGTATATCACAATGAGATAATCACAATGAAATATATAACAATGGTACATCATAGAACTCTATGAGAAGAATGGTATATGACAATGACATAAGCAGTATCTCTATGTGAAGAATGGTATATGACAATGAGATAAGCAGTATCTCTATGTGAAGAATGGTATATGGCAATGAGATAAGCAGTATCTCTATGTGAAGAATGGTATATGACAATGAGATAAGCAGTATCTCTATGGGATGAATGGTATATAACAATGAGATGAGCAGTATCTCTATGAGAAGAATGGTATATCACAATGAGATAAGCAGTATCTCTATGAGAAGAATGGTATATCACAATGAGATAAGCAGTATCTCTATGAGAAGAATAGTATATCACACTGAGATAAGCAGTATCTATATGTGAAGAATGGTATATCACAATGAGATAAGCAGTATCTCTATGAGAAGAATGTTATATCACAATGAGATAAGCAGTATCTCTATGAGAAGAATGGTATATCACAATGAGATAAGCAGTATCTCTATGAGAAGAATGGTATGCGTTCACTCTCTGATAACCAACATGATCGTTCATGGGGTTTTCCTCTAGGATCGTGAACTACGTTGTATTGCTGATTTTACAGGGGAGCTGCACTTTTGTGCGCCTTGCCGATTAGCACATCTGTTTTCGGCATTACTACTAATGTAATCAGTCCGTGTGTAAGTGAGAAACAGATAAATATTAACGAGTGACCAACTTTGTAATTTTTTTATGATCAGCGGGAAAGTTTATGGAATCAGCAATAAAATTGAACTCCTGATATATTGTATCAAATTGTTTAAAGACTTTGAGATAAGATTTAATATTTTCAGTAAAATGTTTCCAAAAATTGATGAGATTGATTTTTTTAGCTTTAAACATTGTATTATTTTTTTCCCATAGACATGAAGTATATTGTAGACCTTTCGTGCCACATGCGGAAAACAGACAGGCGGAACATAGACAGACGGAACATAGACAGTCGGAATATAGACAGTCGAAACATAAACATGCAGAACATATACAGACAGAACATAGACATGCGGAACATAGACAGGCATAACATAGACAGGCGGAACATAGACAGTCTAAACATAGACAGTCGGAACATAGACAGTCACAACATAGATAGTCAGAACATGGACAGGCGGAACATAGGGCAAGGTATTTAATTCTTCATGTGTTGTGTTTTCACCACAACATACAGCAATCTTATAGTGACTAGTGTAATTAGGTTATATAACATTAGGAGTGTGACTAATGTCACCACAATATACAACATTCTTTGTTGCGACTAGTTTCACGAGAACAAACAACACACTCTTTGAGGTCAATGTCATAAGAACAAACAATATTTGTATTGTGGCTATTGTCATAGGAAAACCATCATCAAGTGTAGTCTCTGCAATGAAGCGTGGTTGCTTCACAACACCAACGTTATTGGTCTCTTCCAACTTCCTTCGCATGAAATATTTGAGAAAATGTCAGAAAGAAAGAATTGTATAATACCCTTCCTTTCTATATGTGAATGTTATAGCGTATTTTTAGCTTTCTTTCTTTCTGACATTTTCTCTAATATTTCATCTGTCATCCATGTGTGTGGCTATTCTAATTGAAAAAGTTTCATTTGATGCTTGAATGATTTTCCTTAGGCTGCCCCATATATTGCCTATATTCTCTTCTGGATTTTCCGTTCTGTATTGTTCCATGCATTATATCATTAGATGTCCATATCTATGTCTCATATCTACGAGATATTGTTGTTGCATGTCTTGTTGTTTTAATGCTGAGTGTCTATCTGTGGAGCTTGATTTCTTATATGTTATATCGTTTTTAAGCTTAACATTTTGCACAGCGCTGGATGTTCTTCTTGACACTATTTCTAAATCTTCTTGATCTCATTAATCATAATGGATATATATATATATATATATATATATATATAGATATATATATATTATATATATATATATATATATATATATATATATATATATACAATTTATTAGAGGGTAAGAATGAACATTTCTCGTATGGTCAAAGAGGAAACGGGGCCAAAATGATTGAGAACCATTGCTCTAGCATATGGTAAATGCATCCAGATTTATGAGAACAGCTTTATTTTAACCCTATTGGTGGCACAAACCATATTTTATCTTTACATTTTACTGGTAAACATTACAGCTGGCACATTCATTTTAAGTCTCTTATGTCGGAAAACAAATAAAATGGCAGTGGTAAATAAGGAATTATCACCTGGCAATATTTATAATTAATTTGCATATTTATATAGTTAAACAATACAAACTTCATGGTTATTGCCATCATTATGTTTAGCCTGACAGTTATCACAATGTTTATTGATTGCTGGATAAAACTCATAACGATTTAGACAAGACTTAATTAAAATTATTTGAAAGAAAGATCAAAAACAGAGACACATATCATAATAAAAGTACACATACTATTTGACGTCTTCAATCTGCTGCCTGCAATTACATTTACAATAGTCATATCACTAACTCAAGATCACTGGGAAAGTAATAAACAACCTGCAGTATACAGATGACGATGTAATTTTATTGGAACGGCAAAGTAATAGATCATAACTCAAGTAAAGAATATGGATTAGATATAAATATACAACAAAAAATCAACAACCATAATAATTAGCAAAGTCTCAGAATGACAGGTGTTAAATATAAAAATTGATAGTGCAATATAATACTACAATAATACTACAATAAATAGATCATTACCAATATCTTGGATACGTAATCATACATGCTAGTAGGTGTGAATTAGAAGTTAAAAGGAGAATAGAAATGGCTAAAAGTACTTTCAATGTCATGAGGAAAATATTAACATCTAAACAAATTAGAAACAAACTAAAAATAACATTTATAAAATTGTACATCTGTTTTATATTTGATGTTTGGCTCAGAAAAATGGACAATGAACAAACAACTAGAAGACAGAATGGACATCTTTGAGATGTGGATATATAGAAGAATAGGGAGAATTTTATGGAATGAGAAGAAATCGATCAGAACGGTTCTAACAACAGTATGAAAATAAAACTACTAAAGGAAATCAGTATCAAACAAAAAAAGTATTTTGGATATATAAAAAATTAAGTTAAAGAATTTAAGGTAGAGTAGATAGTGACAATAGTAATGAAAGGTAAAAAGACAATAGTTAATAAAATATAGAATATAAAAGAGAATAAGGATAAAATATAAAAGACAATAAAAGTGAAAAATGAAAGACAATAGTGAGAAATGGAGACAGTTGCCAGTCTATCATCCAACTTTCCATAGTCCGCACCTACAACATGAATGAATGAATATTCGCCTAACTTGTCAGGGTCGTAGGGTTAACACATTGGATTCTTCAGCACACGTAGTCCTCCAGCGTGTAGTCCTTCTCTCTAGTATCTTGCTACAGATATTTCCTATGTGGCTTAAGAGTGATATGCCTTTATACATTGTGCAGTCCCTCTTACTGCTTTGTTTCTTCCAGATTATAACAATCACCGCTCTATTCCACTCCTGTTGTGCCTTTCGTGTCTTCCATATCACATTGAACAGTCTGTGTAGCCACTTTATACCTGCCGATGGTAGCATTTTTATTAGCTTCTATAGGTATGCTGTCTATTCTTGGTGCTTTGTTAATTGGTGCATGTTTAACTGCGTCTTCAATTTCGATTTTCAGGATGTATGGTTCTAGGTCTTCTTCTATTGTATTTAATATTGCAATCACTTCTCCTTCCTTTTGGTGTAATAGTTATGTGACGTAGTGTTTCCATCTTTCCATATATGATGATATTGTGAGTACAGATTCACTGCCAGAAACAGAAAAAGGAATGATAACATATCAATCTCTCATCATTTATATATCACTACACTATTAAATAATTTTGTTATCCTCGTTATCATGCAAAGATGAATATCGACCTCAACATAGATGATATTTATGTTGTCATAAATAAAGTATTGGGTAACTGTACATGACAAGTTGCATTCTTTCTTCATCAAACAAAATCTTGATACTATGCAGCAAAATTAGTACGAACAGAAAAGATACAAGCATAATTTCCATTGCATTGAAAATATGATAAACGTTCATCTCAGTTGAATAATAAAAGTGAAATTATTATTACTGGTGATAATAGGACAATTATGCTTGAGTTTGTCCAACAAAGGAAAATTTAGAGAAGAAATATCTAACATTATTTTAACATGTATCATCAATGAAAAATTTCGTCATCCAAACACAAACACAAACAATTCATAGTCCTTTTTAATAAAATGCATATCATGAAGTTTGTTGATGTTTTTTCATTGAAGATGTTGATGTATTTGTCAAGTGATGCGCTAATGTATGTACATTGTTGTATGTGTCTTTGATATTTGCTATTTCTATTAGAATTGTGTTATGTTTGAATTAGGCTTTGCTAGGTTTACAACCTGCATCGTAATTTTGAAACTTCCTTTGTCATGATCACCACCCACTTTAACCAAAATCTGATTCTCTGGAATGTATCCATTATGCCAAGTCAAAAAACCCTCGTTACTATAATCATGCAGAAGAGCACTAATAAATAAATATAAATTATTAATGTAAGCCAATGGTACCTTCTTTGTTAGACCCGTATCACTCTCAAATTCTTTCATTTCAACATTCATCCACCAATCTCTTGTACAATCATTTGCCTATTGCTTTTGTGTTCTTTCATGAGGCATCTCAACACCTTAATGTTTTAGAAAAGTTCTAAATTTTCTTTCTTTCTTTCCTGTCTCCATGAAAGTTCTAGTGATTCTTTCAATGAGAAAGTGAATTCTGTGGGTATATTTACTTTTATTTCAGCAAGCTAATAACGTTAACACGCGTTTTTTGTTGTTTTGAGGTAATCATTTCATGTGCCTGTAGAACTTCTAAATAATCAGAGGATGTGTCTGATATACGTTCTCTGCTTGGAATCATTTTGATCGCATTCATATCATTGGAGATTTTATTTTATATGATGCTTTCCTGGCATTTATAATTTTAGTTAATGTAATAGACTGCCTAGCAGTTTTGCAAGTAATTATGTTTTTAGTGTGTGCCGTTTTCAGTTTTCTCTTAACAAAATTTGTAAACAGCTTTTTTCAACTTTGGTAATCTAACTTTTTCAACTTTGGTAATGTAACTTTTTCAACTGTGGTAATGTAACTTTTTCAACTTTGGTACTATAACTTTTTCAACTTTGGTAATGTAACTTTTTCAACTTTGGTAATGTAACTTTTTCAACTTTGGTAATGTAACTTTTTCAACTTTGGTAATGTAACTTTTTCAACTTTGGTAATGTAACTTATTCAACTTTGGTAATGTAACTTTTTCAACTTTAGAAAGTGGTAATGTAAGGGACTTAAAATGCATATTATGAATTGTTTTTATGCTTTGCATTCGAGATGTTGATGAACTTGTCAAGTCTACATTGGAACTTACTATGTCTGAATGCTGTTCATCAGACACATCAACCTCATCTTGTAAGGAAATGTTGGATTTATTGGGATGCTTTGAGAGATCACAAATGTTGGATTGATTGGGATGCTTTGAAAGATCACAAATGTTGGATTGATTGGGATGCTTTGAAAGATCACAAATGTTGGATTGATTGGGATGCTTTGAAAGATCACAAATGTTGGATTGATTGGGATGCTTTGAGAGATCACAAATGTTGGATTGATTGGGATGCTTTGAGAGATCACAAATGTTGTATTGATTGGGATGCTTTGAGAGATCACAAATGTTGTATTGATTGGGATGCTTTGAGAGATCACAAATGTTGTATTGATTGGGATGCTTTGAGAGATCACAAATGTTGGATTGATTGGGATGCTTTGAGAGATCACAAATGTTGGATTGATTGGGATGCTTTGAGAGATCACAAATGTTGTATTGATTGGGATGCTTTGAAAGATCACAAATTTTAGTATTCATTTCATTTGTGGGCCTAGTACAAAAAGTGTTCATGCTACCGACACATTTCACTAAATGATGCAAAGACACTCAACAACCAGTGATGCATACATTAGGCTTAAAAACCACACCAAACATTTCTACATCTATCTCCAATTTGTTGTGTTATTATTAGCGATTGCTCAGCATATGTGAGATTAATGTGTTTAATTTTATGTAAATATTTTTGCACTTACCTGTTGAATATTAATTGGGCATATTGTTATTCATCTCCAACATTGCTCAAATCAGATGGGGTTGAAAATCAACACATCAAAAACGCATATACTAGATTTTACGAGATCCAACGACAACATAGAAATTCAAAATGCTCCATTATTAAAAGTCAACGATTTTACATATTTAGGCACCACTCTAGCATTGGATGGAGACTCATAAAAAGAAATTTTACACCGTATTGCACCTTTGCAGCGGGTGCTTTCAATACACTACGTAACATCTGGACGTCAAACACACTAAGAAACACCACAAAACTCCAACATCATCCCTATTCTATCATATGGATGCGAAAGTTGGAAAGCCACAGATAAGAGACTAGACTCCTTTGAAAACAAATGCCTACGTACCATTCTGAATGTTAAGTGGAGTGACTTTAAATCTAACACTACTATAAGAGAGGAAAGCAAACAAACCTATATATCTTCCTTCATTAGACAAAGGCGTTGGACTTACATCGGCCATGTTCTCAGAATTAACAGCCTAAGAATTCCCCAGCAGTCACTATATTGGGTGCCACCTGGAGTAAGAAGAAGAGGGAGACCTAGAGAAACTCTACGAAGAACCATTAATAGAGAAGGCATGTCATTGAACCTAAACAACACGCAACAATTGAAAGACCTGGCAACACAAAGACAGAAATGGAAAGTTATGGTTTCTGCCCTATGCGCCGCCTATGGCCCTGGAGGAACATAACATAACATATTGTTATTCACATTAAAACCAAAAATAAAGAAAATATCAACATGGCGTGTAGAAAGGACTTGTCTCTTGTGGTTATATTTCTTTTTTTTTCGATAATAATTTCTCTCCACGTGTCCTGCATAAGTCATACATGTTTAAAATGTGTTTCTCCAAAGTGTGTGACATCATTATGTATTTTGTTATGGGGTGCAGGTAGTAAATACGGACTTGAACACAAACAGTACTTTTACACTAACAGCAGGAGAGGAGTAATATATTGAAGATGAACCTGCAATAGAAACAATTGAATCATTTGTTAGTACTAGACTACACATATTTTTTTACTTGTTATGTTGTCAGTGGTGGCTGTTCCAGTCCCCATACACTATAAATGAATTGGAAAGTCACTTGTCGACATAAGGGACGTGAAATGAATGCACCAGCTGTAATTATTATCTAGGGAATGTCAAGATAAAATATTATTTGATTGTGCCACTATTAGAGTTAAAATAAAGCTGTTCTACTGATTTCTGATGAATTTATTATGTGCTAGAGTGTATTTGACATCTTGATGATATTCTTCAAGTAAAACTCCCATTAATGTTTACTTGTTTCAGTCAATCTGACGACGTGTCCATCAGTTTTCTCAATCAGCTCTTGATATATGATACTGTTTGTACTTTGGTGATTGTCAGCGTGTTCTTTGGTGCGACTGGTCGCAGATATCGATAGAGTACTACAGTCCTTCTAACAGAATTAGTTGAATGGATTCTTATCTTACGTTTATAGTATTTCATTTTTACTGAACATCGAACTATCCTACTATAAGTGCCCAGACTTATCTTACGTCTATAGTTAGTAGATAAATACCTTTTTACTGAACATCGAACTATCCTTCTACAAGTGCCCAGACTAATTTATCATTGTAATCTCTACTTGATCAATTACAAAATGATCCGAAATTGCCTCAGATAAAGAATTTTAATAAAGTCTTTGTTGAGACAACAGTGAGAATGTAGAACACAAGTTCCTTTATAGAGACAACAGTCAGAATGTAGAACACAAGTTCCTTTGGATGTCATCCTTGCATTCCTTGGATTCATGAAAGGAACCGAGTTGGGATGTGACAGTCCCCGCCCTTCCATAATGAACAAAACGGTATTGCTATGTGAAAATTTAATACGCAGTCTGATCCCGTGAGGGATCTCCTCTCTTTGTATGCTCAGACAGGTCAATAATCTTAGTCGAATGGTATTCACAGGCGCTGACGTCATGTTGACACCCTCAGCAGTCATCGTAGTAGATGCAGCGGACGAGACTGTGCCTCACAGACAAATTGCTTTTCATTATCGAAAGCTACTCTCGTAATTACAGATAGCCGTACAGCTGTGTGATCTATTACATCAATTGCAATATTGCGATATGATTTATATAGTGGATACATGTAAGAGGCTCGGACACCGCGTCTGACATGTTCAAGCAGTTAACTACCAGAATAGGGAATGTGTTTCTGTCCACTTCTGCAGCACAATCTGGGTGTTTGGGGTTTTCAGGTCATAAATAGTGGTAATCATAATTGAAACAGCCATGTAGGGAACATTACGTTCAGTTATTATTATATTTTTGAAGCTACGAGCTATCGTCAGTACAGCGTGGACGCTTGTGATCGAATAATAAGTAAATTATACCAAGGTTATGTATGTTATCTGACCCACTATCAACTATACCGTCACATCAAAGATATGTTAGGGATACTGTCATTACCACGGGCACCTGTGATGAGCGGACTCAGTTTATCCTGCTACTAGAATGAACAATATATCCTGCTTCTAGAATGAACAATATATCCTATTCCTATAATGAACAATATATCCTGCTCCTACACTGAATAATATATTCTACTCCTACAATGAACAATATATCCTGCTCCTACAATGAACAATATATCCTGCTCCTACAATGAACAATATATCCTGCTCCTACAATGAACAATATATCCTGCTACTACAATGAACAATATATCCTACTCCTACAATGAACAATATTTCCTGCTCCTACAATGAACAATATTTCCTGCTCCTACAATGAACAATATTTCCTGCTCCTACAATGAACAATATTTCCTGCTCCTACAATGAACAATATATCCTGCTCCTACAATGAACAATATTTCCTGCTCCTACAATGAACAATATTTCCTGCTCCTACAATGAACAATATTTCCTGCTCCTACAATGAACAATATTTCCTGCTCCTACAATGAACAATATTTCCTGCTCCTACAATGAACAATATTTCCTGCTCCTACAATGAACAATTTATCCTACTCCTACAATGAACAATTTATCCTACTCCTACAATGAACAATTTATCCTACTCCTACAATGAACAATTTATCCTACTCCTACAATGAACAATTTATCCTACTCCTACAATGAACAATTTATCCTGCTCCTACAATGAACAATTTATCCTACTCCTACAATGAACAATTTATCCTACTCCTACAATGAACAATTTATCCTACTCCTACAATGAACAATTTATCCTACTCCTACAATGAACAATTTATCCTACTCCTACAATGAACAATTTATCCTACTCCTACAATGAACAATTTATCCTACTCCTACAATGAACAATTTATCCTACTCCTACAATGAACAATTTATCCTACTCCTACAATGAACAATTTATCCTACTCCTACAATGAACAATTTATCCTACTCCTACAATGAACAATTTATCCTACTCCTACAATGAACAATTTATCCTACTCCTACAATGAACAATTTATCCTACTCCTACAATGAACAATTTATCCTACTCCTACAATGAACAATTTATCCTACTCCTACAATGAACAATTTATCGTACTCCTACAATGAACAATTTATCCTACTCCTATAATGAACAATTTATCCTACTCCTACAATGAACAATTTATCCTACTCCTACAATGAACAATTTATCCTACTCCTACAATGAACAATTTATCCTACTCCTACAATGAACAATTTATCCTACTCCTACAATGAACAATTTATCCTACTCCTACAATGAACAATTTATCCTACTCCTACAATGAACAATTTATCCTACTCCTACAATGAACAATTTATCCTACTCCTACAATGAACAATATAGAGCAACACGCAAGCAACAACAGACTGGGCCTCTTGAATCTACATACTCAATGGCTGCTGGAAAATGGGGGAAGCACTTATAGGAGTGCCCCATGTCCGGTGATGCTAGTCTCTAATCAAGAGTAAAGAACATTTAATAAAAAATCATGTTTCACATCAATTATAATCGTATCTGATAGCAGCAAATGTTGTCTCTCGTCACTTTAATCTCATCTAATATCAACAAATGTCTTGTTTCATATAAAAAATCTGATATTGTCTACAAATGTCATTTTGGCATCACACTAAACTCATATAAAGTCAGTAGAAGTCGTGTTTCGCACCAACCTAATGTCAAATATTGTCAAAAAATGAATGTCATATTGCATTTTAAGAGAGAGATACAGATGGTGATAACTTGTGATACGAAGGTGATGTTTGTTTTGTTTGTTTTGCGTTCGCTCCATTGTAACCATCACGGATATCCGTGCGATTTCCGCCGGGAGCGTGATTACGTTGTGTCACCGTTATGCGCCTTGTAGGCCTAGCACATCTATGACATTTCGGCATGTCATGACAATTCGGGTGGGCTACCCTTAGCCTGTGACAGCCTCTATATCTGTCTCCAGGCACGCGTAGTGGCGACTCTTCACCCAGACGATTTTTGCTCTCGTCTGACTCGCACGAGGTGTTCCACTGTCTATGAACTTGCCTCGTGTAATTGGACGTGCTGTGCCTGTGCCCATTGGGTACTGAACCGTTTCTCATCCGTGAGCCTGGTTCCTTAAGGGAAAGAACTCAACAGAGGAGTTGGACCCTGGCTCTTGCGCCCTCTTAGCCGAGGTGTCGTTCACCGACATCGTGTACCCCTTGTCCAAGTTCGAGTCTCACACCACGCGTTTGAGAGCAAGGCGTTCTCGAGCTGAGCGTCCTTCAGGTACTGAACCCTTTCTCTCTTCAGGTGTATTTCCGGTGTAGGAAAACCTGACAGTAGAGATGGGCCAGGGCTAAATCGTTGTCCCTTTTGTGCCTGAGCCCATCGAGTACAGAACCCTTTCTCTCTTCAAGTGTACTTCCGGTATAGGAAACCTTGACAGTAGAGTTGGGCCAGGACTACCATCGTTGTCCGTTCTTGCCTAAGCCCATCGGGTACAGAACCCTTACTCTTCGCGAGCATATTTCCGGTTTAGGAAGGCTCGACATTAGAGTTGGATTAGGTCTTCTTGCTTTACCAAACGCCAATGAATGGGCCAGGTGTTCTGTCTGTAAGGAACACAGGTAACTAGAAGCTCGTCTCGAGCTGACGGAGCGTGTAGTTCCCCTTTCCTAGGGACTTTTCACTTTCTATTTGCAGTTCGCGCTGCCCTCTAGCGCTGTTCTGCCCTTTCATTTTTTCATTTGTACATTGTACTTTCATTGTATGAAATCTTTTTTGTCTCTCGCCATGCATCTACCTTTACGTGCATTTTACATTGGCCGCCCCTCCAATGTTCGGACTGGACTGACTAGCTTCACTGTATGTAGACAGTGTCGCTATATGTGGTGATGCTGGTGGTGTCGGAGATATTGT